>JAGGAR010008061.1:0-34982 GCA_017657315.1 Termitomyces sp. K1Ag
CAATCAGATGCCAGTGCAGTGGGCTGCAGAGTGATACAGCTACAAGCTTAAGAGAGTTCAATCAATTCAATTTGACAAATGGTGACATTGAGAGGCACCACCTCAGACATTGCTCTGGAGTATTAGTCCTATTACTAATTAGGTCCACGCCACTCGTCGCCGACCTGCGGTCGCTCCTCGCGGCATGGAGAAAGACTTTGGAGAGATAAACTTGAAGGAAGTTGTGATCTAGGAGGATTATGTAAGTGCCACGTGGATTTGGAGCGATTTTGGCTGGGGAACCATGCATTCGAGCGGACATAACCCTTCTCTCGTTACTTACGTAAGAGAGTCGGGGAATGGAAGATCAGACTACATGCACCTAGAGTAAAGGATGTGAGGTAACCGCTCGTCGATAGATTTGCACAAGTATATTAATCTCAATAAGTTTTTCCTGTTGTTTCTCCTCGATCACTGTCCTTCTAGGAGACCTTCTCCACGGCAGAGAAACAGCGACAGTGTACAGTCAGCTTACGATACATTCACCATTATAAAAATCCTACTTGATTAAGAAACCTCCAGATTTTACGCAATCCTAGTAGCAACGCGAAGAAGGCTGGTGTGCGACCCTATTATAAGTTCAAGGCATTTGGCGTCTCAAGACGCCCAATCATCCAGATAGGGAATGCATGACGTGCATTTGTTGTAGGCGTTTAATGGTGAGAACGCTACCTCTGGCGCACCACACGCCAGGTCTCAGAATGGCTTGGCTTTAGAAAGCCCCCGGCTGAGCATCTTGACACGAGTAGCACTCTCCAACCGCGAGGTCCGTGCTGCAGAAGCCCTACGGATGGTGTCCGCAGGCCGTTCTTTTTCGCGGTCTTTCGTAGAGGTAGAAGGTGGCGGGCTGGGTTCGGAAGTGGGTTGAGAAACCGGGGTCGTCGTAGTTGTGATAAGAGAGCCATCTGAGTCTTCAGGGTGGAAGGGATCAAATGCTTGGATTAAGTCCTCGATGCTTCGTGTTTTGGCAGGCGAAACGTCCGGGGGTGTAAGCTCGGCCTCGGGATCGGGTTCGAGCGCGGAGGGCATAGATGTGGGTTGACGTGGAGCAAAATGGTCGAAGTCAAGGGCACCGGAGGAGCCACCCGGTGACTTGTCGGCCGATTCGGTGAGCATTACAGATACAGATTTCTTTTCTTCCGTTGGGGTAGTGGGAGTTGTAATGAGAGAGCCATCAGAGTCTTCATGGTGGAAGGGATCAAATGCTTGGATCAGGTCCTCAGCGCTTCGTGCTTTACCAGGCAAAACGTTTGGCGATATAAACTCGGCCTCAGACTTGGGTGAGGGCGTGGAGGGCGTAGGTGTGGGCTCGTCCGGAGCAAAATCTTCGAAGTCAAGGGGGCCAGAGGAGCCACTCGATGACTTGTCGGCCGATCCGGTGAGTATTGCAGATGTAGGTTTCCTTTCTTCCGTGTGGATAAGAGGCGCAAAGATATCGAAGTCATCTGGCGCGAGCGGGTCAACACGGGGATTTTCGAACGAAGAATCTGATAACTCGAGGTCGGCGGCCTCAGCCATAGCTGGGTTACGAGGCGACATTCTTGCTGATCTTGTATTCAGGAAGTCAAGTAACTCCTTGCGAGCGGGTGTTGGGCCTTCCTCAGGCCTAGAGCCTGGTTTTACGTCTGTGAAAGGGTCATAGGAGGGGTTGGGCCGCGAGTCGAACCCAATAAACTCGAGACCTAAAGGTTCCCGGCGCTGCGCCTCTTGGATTGTGATATGCCGTCTAACAAACCCTCGTTTTACCTTCAAACCTTGCAGCTACGCAGAGGGCATAAGGATCGACATCGGAACATACTAATGCATAGGACGGACCTTTGTTGACCTGCCGAGCATTTGTGTGGCACCCTCTCTGAATTCTCTCAGCACTTTGAAACTTGGATTATCTTTACTAATTGCGGGAATAATTTTTGAGGAATTGTTTGCGGGTATGGGCGACTGATGAGAGATATTAAAGACCACGTCGCCAAGACGCTGTAAACGAAACATAAGATCAACGATCCTTCGAGGAATAAGAAGGCAACATACGACTGTCGGCGTTGCTCCAGGTTCGGCAGTTGTATCAGACCCTTCTTCAAGCTCGGAGACCCATGAAGGCGTCTTGCCGAATTTGTTTGAACGGCGGGATTGAAAAAGATGCTCTAATGGCTCAGATTCATCAATGATCTGCGACCAAGGAGATTTCGACTTCTTAGATTTCTTCGAGACATCACTATTGCGTTTGCGAGAGGGTTTGGTATCAAACTATGGAAATGAGACAAGATCATAATAGTGTATCATGAAGACATACGCCGCCCTTTGCAGATTTAGGATACGTTTTAGAATGGCTTCCAGTTGAGTACGCTCTATATGCCGTTTGTCTAGGACCACGGTTTTGTAAAGGTTTTCTAGGGTTTGTCTTGCCAGTATGTTTGTGGAAAGCTTGGACTTGAGCCGGTGTAGAATGGGAGTATCGAGTGGGCGAAACCTTTCTCGGGGTCGTCGCGCTAGCAGCCCACTTTCTCTCGAAACTTTGAGATAGATCATAGATCCGTTGGAGCGACTCGCGCAACAGAGGGATCATGTCATGGTATGGCATGCGATAGATTTCCAATGTAGGGAAGAAGATGTATGTCCAACCTGATCGCATTTTTGGGCGTTAGAAGAGAAAGGAACAAGATAACACAACTCACCAGGAGACACCCATTTGTCCGACATTTTCTCCGCTTCATTCTCATTCATGACTAGCTTGGGCTTCCCATTGACTTGTGCCACGTCTGCACCACGTGCAACGATGAGATTGATCGCGACCTTGAGCCTGGAGACAATCTTTTCACGAATATGTTTCTTGTTACTTGTCCGCTTCTTGCTCGTCGCATTGATGAAGGACATCGGAATGGCATTCTCCCTCGCGTTATTCAAGAGGATCGGCGCAACTTCTAAGCGTTCCTCTCCTGTCTCTAGATTAGCATTCGTGTGGAGTAACCGTCGTACGCGTTCCGTCCAGGTGTCAATGGGTGAATTGGAGGGCGTTGTCCACACTTGCTCTGGTTTGGTCAAAACGGCGAAAGGGATTGCTTTGATGCCCAGAATATCACTTCTAACGCTTGGAAAGTGATGCTTGGGTACACTTGTCGCTGGATGAGATGGGTCTAGACAGCCTGGGGGAAGCGTGTTCCCAGGTTTGAAGTGTTCGGCGGTGCAGCCAGGAGTCTGTCGACGGAACTATGGATTGTAGTTTCACTAGACCGGCCTTCCACTTTGAGACTGGAGACATACATTGACATATTTTCCGCTTGCAGCCTTTGGAAGTCTACTGAGCTCTTTGCATTTCAGCATAGACGTGAAGTAACATCGGCTCAAGAAAACTCGCCGGCGGCAATCGTCAAGCTCGCTGACATAAGCTGATAGCCTAGTTGCCATGCATGCTCAATGCATATGTATATGGGCCTCAGCATACGGCACCTGAGGCCTACCAGTACTGAAGCTGAAGTCTAGCTCAGGTTGCTGCGAAGTTGGACAATTAGAAGGAGCATTGCTATGTATACACCCAAAAATCGTCTCTCCACATTCAGACTTGGAGGACAAGCGAAAATTCTCCAAACACTCCATTAGACGGTCATGGTCACACAAGGATTTTGAGAGGTTTACACTCATTATAATTCTTACATATGGGCGGTCCAAGATTGTGATTTGCATGTGATGGGAATGAGTGCATACTGTGTAGAAGTAGCCATAACATGTTGCATAAAAAAACCACCGAGGTCGAGCCATGGGAGGACGAATAGCTCCCGAGTCGATTTTAGCAAGGTGTCCCTTAAACCTTGAAGCCACGAGACTTTCGGCGACCACGAGCTTGCTCGAACTGAACAAAACAACATAAGGACACGCAAAGACAATGGCAAACTTCTAAAACGTACTTTGCGACCCTTGGAGATGGTGTAGGGCTTCTTGTGCTTGTGGGGACCCATGCCGAAGTGCTTGACGGCCTCCCGTGAGTTCTTCACACCGCGCAAGAGAACAGTGTTGGCACCCGTCGGCGCGCGAAGAGCAAGCTGATCGAGGGTCAAAACCTCACCACCTGCATTCAGAATCCTTTCCTTCGCAGCACGGGTGAAGCGGAGAGCGGCGACGGTGAGTTTGGGGATTTCAAGTTGGCGGATGTCATCAGTCACGGTTCCAACGGTGACGATGATTTTGGAGTCGCGGTCGCTAGCGTTCGAGGTCTCCTTGATGATGCGGGACAGGGAAATGGGGGGACGGTTGATCTTCGACAGGAAGAGGCGGTGGAGGATGACCTAAAATCACACAAAAGCTCAGTGATCGTGCGTGGGGCCATTTCGAAGATATTAACCTTGTTGAACGACGAATCCGTGCGACGGGCCAAGAAGCGGTAAAGCTGAACAGACGTCAAATCATGTTACAAAATTTAGACATAGGCTGGTTGTACCTTCACAAGGAGGAGCAAATACGGATCCTCGCTCTTGGGTGCGGTCCGATTACCTTTCTTGACGTGATGGCGTGCAATGTCGATACCCTGGAGACAAGACGATCAGCTTTTGGATGCGTCGCCGCCGCCAACGACAGCGAGCTCACCATCTTGGTTCTTGCCGGATTGTGTGTTTGGACTTGTTGGATGCTAACAGAGGCTTGATCAACTGTGCAGTCGGTGGATTAGAGTTCGAGCTCCGATTGAATCTACGATTGCACTTCCATCGAGGAGAGCGTGGCAGGCCTCAGAGCCAGGGGATTTTCCTGGACAAGCGATGGCATGTATCCCATCCCTTTTCGCTTGAGCTGTGCTGCCACCCAGACCCGCGTTTTGCGCCAGGGATTGGCGATGGGCGCTAAGGTCGGGGCATTAAGGAAAATTTCGCCACAAACAAGCGTCAACACCTCCTGAAGTTGAACCATCATGGTGAGTTTTCGTGACATGTTGTTTGCCGTTAGTGGGCCATGCAGCGAGCAATAATTGATGTGTCTGTTCGTTGTAGTACGGGGAACCTGCTGCTCCTGCCGTCGACCCGTACTCTGACGCTTACACTGCCCCTCCCTTGGCGCCAACCCCTGCCGAACGCGACGCCGCCCCTCCACGCGGCCGCTCTCGTTCTCGCAGTCCTGCTGTGCCTAGCAACGGCGATCGGGGCTTCAGGAGCCCCTATCGTCGTCGCTCTCCTGCAGCACCCAGGCGCCCTCCCCATGCTCCAATTGTCGGTTGAACTTGATTTTCTTCCGCCTCTGCAGTACATGCTTAAAGTTCCCAGCAGGCTCCCAATCCCTCTAATGTTCTCGGAGTCTTCGGACTCAGCATTCGCACCCAAGAGCGCGACCTTGACGAAGAATTCAGTCGCTTTGGTCGCGTTGAAAAGGTCACAATTGTATATGATCAGCGAGTCAGTCTCACTCTTGTTCGGCCTTGATGACTTTATTCATGAATATTTCAAATAGTCTGATCGTTCTCGTGGCTTTGGATTCATAAAAATGGCCACGGTTGAAGAGGCCACGCGTTGCATCCAGGAGCTCAATGGCGTTGTAAGGCGTATTCCTCCCTCAGTAAACGTCTCTCTCAATAGTGGTTTAGGATTTGAATGGTCGTCGTATTCGAGTTGACTATTCAGTTACGGACCGCCCGCATGCGCCAACTCCCGGAGAATATATGGGTCATCGTCGCTCAGGACGGGACTCGTATCGTGATCGTGATCGCGAACGCGACCGTGACTATCTTCGCGAACGCGATCGTGATTATGGCCGTCGTGATCGTGACAGGGACAGGGACAGGGATCGTGATTATTACGGCCGCGACAGCAGGGATTGGCGCGAAAGGCGTAGCCCGCCCGCTTCACGAGGTGGTCGTTACTCACCTGATTACAGGCGCCGTAGGAGCTACTCAAGGAGCCCTCCACGTGGCAGCAGCCCCTCCCGGGCTCGCGATTACGATGCGCCAGCTCCTCCTGCACCGGCCCCCGTGCCGGTTACCACAGAGAACTCTCGCTGGTAAAAACTGGTAAAAAGACCGCAGTTTGCTACATCTATCGTAGTGCAATGTCGTTTCCGTTGCGGCTGGTCAGTCAAGATGTCAAGCAGTCGGGTCAAGGGCAATATGTCGAAGATGAAAGTTTCTTTTTTTTTCCTGGCCTCCGTCAAGTTTCCGTCTTCAATTCTACCTATCCTACAAGATCCACAATGACTGGACCGTATTCAATAGCAAAAATCCAAGTTCCCAAGTTATCTCGCTGTTTCTAGTACTGCCTTCGCCTATGTTGTTACAAGTCCCATCAAATCCTGTACCGGCGCCTACTTGCGTTACGGACGTCCGAAAGAGGATCATTCCATGGATATGAAGATATGCTTTTTACACATCAAGACCGGGTGTGAGGCGTGATCGGGTCCCTAATTGTTGTGAAGGTGCTGTGTAGGTGTTTACGTCCTTCTTGTTGACCCTGACCCAAGTTGGAGACCTTTGTTGAGTCAGATGCGAGGCAGGCGCTTAATGTCATCATTTCTGGATGTGGTTCCTGTCAATGAGATGCTATATGTGTTGTGATTCCACCTGCCATGTCATGTACGAGAGAAATATTATATGTATTCGACAGTGAATATATACTGATTTCTTTTGTGTGCCACGCCGATTCTCGGTTAATTAGGGTACGTCGAACATACAGAATCAGCAGCTGGTTTGACCTTATCAGCATAGCGCTCGCCTCATTTAGTAATCAAAGACGGCCTTGAGACTTATCATTTTGATTGCCGCCGAAGGTTTCCTTCTCTGCCTCAAGGACTCGTTGGTTCTTTGTCTTCCCCACCCATGGCGTCAAACACTGGCCGGAAGATACCTCCACAATCCACCTCTGCAGCGCCATGCGAACGAGCCGGGTCATCTAATAGGGCTGCTATCAAGGCTGTCAAGGTTGTCAGCCTTGTTCCCCAGAGCCAGAAACACGATACCACCTCGGATAAAGTCTGCAGAGATTTCTCTAGGCATGGTAAATGTCAGTACGGAGAAAAATGCAAGTTCCTTCACGAGGCAGTCGTTCAAGCACCAGTAAGTGTATCATTCTTTCTTTTTTAATCTTCCAAATACAGGATTGACCAAATTTGTCAGGTCAACAGGACTGGGGCCAGCGTCAAAGCACAGAATTCCTCGAGTGACGCTGGACATCACCATAGCGGACTCTATGGCCTTGTGGGGGAAAGGTGTGCGACACTATCATTATTTTTCTACATAGGCTTTCGAGTCGTCGCTGACCCCGACTCGGAATTCCCATCTCATTTGTAACGATCATTTAGGCGCCCACAATCTGACGACCACAGACCATCGGCCTCCAATGCCAAAGAATCATTTTCTTCCCAACCGTGTCCTGATTTGAAAGATGGAAAATGTAAATTTGGTAATAAATGCCGGTATAGCCATCAAGATGCTTCTCCCGTGTGTCCTTCCGCTTTGTTTTGTCGCATCGTTCTGATTCACCCAAGGGCCTTGCGATCGAAGACAGAGCTGCTCGCAAGAAGAAAGAGCATTTGGGTAACGAACAACAGCACCTTGCCGAGACCGCAGCTCGAAAGCGCGATGCTGCCGCGAAGGCACGGCTTGCCAAGGAGGCAGAAAATGAAAGGAAGCGTTCAGCGGCGGAAGAATCTGCCCGAGCACGAGAGGATAAGATACTACAATCAGTGCAGGAGGTTGTCGCGAAGGCACGGCTTGCCAAGGAGGCAGAAAACGAAAAGAGGCGTTTAGCGGCGGAAGAATCTGCCCGAGCACGAGAGGCTAAGAGACTACAAGCAGCGCAGGAGGCTGCCCTACGTCAGGAAGCGCAAGCAAAGGAAGAGGCTGCAGTCACCTCGAAGCACATTGTTCTCGGATCCACTCTGGCCACTTTCGCTGCGGGCTTGGAGGTCAAAAGCCTTGTCAGCGGCTTCGAGTCCTGTCGTCTTACCATTAGGAATATTCCTTCCGATGCTAAACCACAAGAAATTATCGACCTTTTTACTCAGCAGGGAATGAGCCAACATGACGTCCATATTCTTTCAATACAGCCCACTGATGACAGCGATCTCGAGGCAAGAGTCCTCACTAGCGCCGCTCAAGGCGGATTAGTCGCCGTTGGCCTGAACGGGATCGAATTTAGAGACAAAAGGCTAGAATTTGAAGTCGGTGAAATCTTCTCCGCCAACGCTATGGGTGAATCCAACAACCGACAAACTGACACTTTGACAATTACCTGGTTTGCACCCTCTCTTACCATGATTGCTACCTACCCCTCTATGGATACTGCTCGTCAAAAACAGCAAGCGTTGGACAGAAAGATGGTCGGTGGCCGCAGGATCAAAGCGGAGATGAATCGTCCGCCTACAGGCCCCGCCCTCCGCTATTATAACCCTACTTCCGTGAAGATTATGGGCCTTCCTATGGATACCCCAGTCTTTGACGTTTCGTGTATAGCTGAAAGTCTATCTGTCCGAGCAATCAAATCGAATACCTATGACCTGCAGGTACTCTTGCAGGACCTTCGACAACATCTGATTTCTGTCCCCGGCATCAGAATGACGTCTTTCGACAGGGCCACCGATAGAGACTCCGAAGGTATTGTCACAGTAAAGGTGCGCTTCGAGAACTGGGAAGATGCGAACACCGCTCGCGCCTCTCTTGAAGGCAAACGCTTACGATCTGAATACCCCACTTTCCGTGCTCATCTTCCCCCACCTCTCCATTTCAGAAGCATCATCCCAATACAACAATACAAAGCTCAGCAACGACTTTGGGACACTCTCGCCGAAGACAGCTCAGACAAAGGGCCACGGGTGTATATTGGCCGCCCTCCTGCCGGACAGGTGGCAATTATTCGTCTATCTGGAGATGATAAGAAGCTTATTGGGGCACTCAAAGTCAGAGTGGAGACACTGGTAGCTGGCGAGAAATTGGATGCTACCTACTGGCACAGATCGTTCCTCCGACCTCAAGGGCGAGACTTTCTGGCCAAAGTGTTCTCTTCCACCAAGATATACGTTCGTAACGACTTTAAAACTCGATCTCTGAGGATATATGGAGAGGGTGAAGCAAAGGAAAGAGCACGTCAAATGATAAAAGACGAGGTTGCGCGACTTGCGCTACAGGAGTGGACTGTGGTTTTGAAAAGGCAGTCAGTCGGTTATTTCGTTCGTAAGGGTCTAGCTGCTCTGAAGGAGATTCTCGGCGAGGATGCTGCGAGCCTCGACTTGGCGTCGACCCCATGCAAACTTACGATCCGTGGCGGAGAGGAAGCAAGACATGCTCTGTACAACCTCATAGATCAGTCATTGAACGGTCTAGACCTCGGTTTTTCTGATTCGGGTAATGACTTATGTCCCATCTGCTACGATGCAGTCTCGAATCCGTTGGTGCTTGGATGTAAACATGTCTACTGCACCGCCTGCATTCGTCATTATATCACTTCTGCATCGGAGACGAAGATTTTCCCGCTCATTTGTATGGGCGATGAAGCCAAGTGCAAAGCTCCCATATCCATTCCTGTCATCCAACGATTTCTTCTACCACAACAATTCGAGAGCCTCATCGATGTAGCATTCTCCACCTATCTCGACCAACATCCCCAAGAATTTAGATACTGTACCACTCCTGATTGCACGCAAATCTATCGCACCAACACCAAGTCCATGCTCAAGTGCCCGTCATGCTTTGCTGAGGTTTGTTCATTGTGTCATGAGGAGGCTCACAAAGGAATGTCCTGCGAAGATAGGCAGGCTCGAAAGACCCAGCAGGAAGAAGAGCTGAATGATCGATGGGCAACGATGCGTGGCGTCAAACGGTGCCCTGCGTGCTCGGTTTACATCGAGAAAATTGAAGGCTGTAACCATATGACGTGCCGTTGTGGCGCACATATATGCTGGATTTGTGTCAGAGTCTTTCCTGCAGATCAAATATATCGTCATCTAGGGGAGGTTCATGGTGGTGCCTTTGATGGGAATGGCGAGCGACGGAATCTTGATTTACAACATGCGCTCGCCTTGGAGGGTCAGCTCGACGAGGAGCGTGACATTCATGCACCAAGACTCCCGCCTCGTCCACCTGTACAGGCTCAACCTGCCCAACTTATACTGGACCCACAAATATTGGATCAGTGGCGCCGTGAGCAAGAAAGGCGCCTAGCTGAACACCGCGAGCGAGCGCGCCGTGAGCGAGTGCGCCGTGAGGCAGAACTCGAAGCTACCTTTCAGCAGCAAGAACTACAGGAACAAAGGATGCGAGAGGAATTTCAGCGTCAGTTCAATGAAAGGCAGGAGCGCGCTGCCAGAGAGTTGGAACAAAGGAGGCGAAACGAAGGACGAGGAGGCTGTCTTATTATGTGATTCCTCTTGCTTCCTCGACGAGGACTCTTGTTCTTGCACACTTAAACTTGTCATCAATGTACAACGTACTTTCTTTTTTTGCCTCGTAAGCTTTGTACTCGAGTGGAAATTCAGAGATTTGGTTCGCGCGAGTCCTTAGCATCACTCGAGCTGATCCTCAATTGTGTATATAAGGACGGGACTAGTCATTCAATAATGATACAGTACTACAATAGGAACACACTACTTAACAATTCAATAACAAAGCGGTACTCGTTACTGACCGGATGTAGATAAACTGGCTGTCATTAGAAGCGCTCTTTCACAATATCCAATCCGCCACTGCTCGTTCCTTGTACATATCCACCAGGCATGCTGTCTTCTCCAAATCCTTGATTGCCCATCATCGGGCCTTGAGCTCCGCTGTCTATATCACCCGTCTGTTTCATTCCTGGACCAAGCCTGTCAGCGCCTCCCATGACCATGCGATCCCTGCTAAACTCTGGATCTTCACCGACGCCTTGTCTGCCGCCAATACCAGTGCCACGATGGATGTACTGCTGATCCCCAACGCGCTCTCCACCGTATCTAGGCTCTCCCACACCACCCATCCCAACATTGCGTTCTCCAATGAATTCACGGGAGCCGCTTCTGCCCCCAATGTCGTGGGCACCTCCAGATCGAATGCCCGGGTCGGCACCAGTGCCACTGCCACCTAGCATAGGATCTCCACGGAATCCCAAATTCTCACCGCCAGCCCCGCTGTATCCAGCTCCAGTAGTAGCACTTGGGTAGCCTGTAACTTGTCCAGGAATGGCTTGTTCTCCAGCGTATTGATTGGGTCCCGTAGCAGGGGGGATATTACCGGGCCTACCAAAGTCTCCAGGACCTTCACGCGGGTAGTCAGTATTAGGTCCGCCGCGAATGGCAGGTTGTCGCGCATTTACGCCAGATCCAATAGAACGCTCTCCAGCGTATGCTCCAGTCCCAACACCAGCATCTGAGCGATGGGCAACGCCTGAAGGTTCATTGGTAGCCTGGTCCCCAACTGTGCGGATCTGCCCAACTCCTGAACTATCGCCGTCTCGGATGCGATCATCACCATACCCTTGTCCGATAATGTCACGATGAGCACCATGTCCAGCTGGACCAGCCACACCTTCCGTGGTGTGGTGGCCAGCATAGCCTGGACCTGCGGCCCTGGTACCAGGCGCTTGAGTACCAGTACCAATACCATCCTGTCCGGGGACGTTTCCAGTCGTCCCCGAAGCCGTGTAATCAGCAGAACGAGTGCCAATGTTTCCAGCACTGGTACTTTCCCCCTGGGCACCTGTCGGATGAGTACCGGGATGGCCAGCCGCACCAGCAATACCAGCCCCAACAGCAGCGGAATCTACAGCTCGATTATCATTTCTGCCGCTCTCCAATTCAAGCAGTCTGGATTCGCGCCCTTTCTATGAAACAGTATCATTAAGCTAATGAATGCGTTTGTATAACAAGACTTACCTTGTGAATCTTCTGCTCTTGTAATGCGGTATCAAGTCTTGCCTTCTTTTCGTCCAACTCTCGCTGCAACCTGGTGTCTTCTTGTCGCTTAAGCTGAAAGGGGACTGTTACTTCAGCACTGAGAGTTGCACATATAATTTGATGTACCTCAGCGTCTCGTTGAGCTGATCGGAGGTTCGTGGCTGCGATGTCATGCTCATGAGTTGCTTTTTGAACTGCAGCTGTCGCCACAGATTCCTTCTTCCCCAATTTAGTGACCGTGCTGTCCGCTTTGCGTACTGCCTATATCACAGGTCAATCCATTAGACCTGTGATTGCAGAAGAAACAAACTTGCCTTGTGCGCTTTCTGTTGTTCCTTAGTAGCCAAAGAAATGTCCTTGATTGCATGCCGAACGCGGGTCTCTTCATCCTTTTCTTCTTGGGCAAGTTCTCTTCTAATGGCTTTTTCAGAGGTCTGGTTCATTTTGACTGGTCTGAGTCTCGATACAGCACGTCAAGTCCGTTATATGTCTAGTCCTAAGTTTGAGACATTCGACGATTGAGGAGAACTGACGTCATTCCGCACTGGCAATCGTGTGTTCTATTTCAAGCACAGGACAAAACATCGGTTGGGTCTTCATATATTACTCGCATCCGCTCCTCCATCTCCAAGTTGAACGCAGTCTAGCAATAGCATATGAGTATAACAGATAGGGGACGTTAAAAAAAGGATACTAACGGTGGCTTCATTTCCGATCAAGGGCCCGACCATGGCAAGCCTTTCCTCAGGCCTAACGTCAAGGAACTCCTGAAGGGTCATTTGGCAAAGTACAATGGCTGCGGAAAAGTGATTCATTCCACTAATTGAAGCCAAGTCTTTTTCGTCCTGACGCACAGGTCTCAATCAACAACTCTGTGAAACGATCGAGAAAGCATACCTCCGACTCATCGACATCCAGCCATGTTCTATCTCCCCACAATGCACCTTCGGTCCAATCCGCTCGCTCGGCCTCGTCTCCAAAAAGTCTTGCGTACGTCGCCGCCTCACTGACCGAGTTTGCAAACGCGCACCACACATCACAGACTGTCGACTTTTTACCGCAACCCTCTGCAATAGCCAAGTCTCTACGAAACCGCTTGATAGCTTTCACGATTGGGGGTGTGTACGCATACAACTCTGGTTCTGGCTCTGTGAGTCCTTGTTTTTGACGTTGCCGAAATGATCGGGATTCCGGATACGCCTCAAACACGATCAATACACGTTTGTATCGCCACGATTGAGCTGAGAGTCTCTCTAGGAGCTTATTGCAACGAGCGGGGAGGGACAATAGACAAGTGAAGATCACCGCAGTATGTGGATCGATTATGAGGTCTGCGCCACCCAAAGAATCGCGTTCTACCAATTCTACAAGGCACTCTCGCGACGCGAGCGACCGGACAAGAAGCCGCTTTTGAAGGAGATCTACTGAAGCCATGTATTTGTGTATCATTTGAGGCGGTGGCAAATGCGAGGGTATTCGAACCGTCTTATCATCGTACAACTCCATCGGCGTAGTCCTAGGTAGTATCCTTGTCAGTGGCTTGCCTCGTTCTTGAGTATTGACTGTTTCAGTTAGCTTGTCAGTAGGATGCACATTATTCGTAATCGTTTTTGCGCGCAATCTAGCAAATGCTTCAATTCCAAGAGAGTGCGATGCGAGGTCCAAATTCGAGTTTTTAAAGAAACTATCCTTGAAGTTCGATCGATCGTGGTCTTGGTCTTCATCATGGCGGCCGTTTTCGATTGCTTCAACGGGCCCAGGAACGTGAAGGTCTAGATTGCCGCGGTCCCTGTTCTCATCTGTTGCGTCTGCAGAAGTCTGTCCTGGATGGAACATCGCGTCGCTGTCGTCGGCAAAAATGAATGGCGCCCCAGAAGCCTGATAGGGACCATAGGATCCATTTGACAAGGGTAAAGGCTCTAAAGATCCAGATGATTCTTGCTGGCCTTGATACGGGAGTTGATCTTCAACAAGCATCAACTCCGAGTTGCAATCGTCAGTATTCGCGAAAAAAACATCAGTATGATCATATCTTTCGGGTCCAAGAACGGTTCCAGTAGGTCGCTTGATGTTTTCGTCGTTATAGTCAACCTTCGAGCCATTCACTATCACGTAGTTGTCGTCCTGATAGATATCTTGCAGCACTTTATCGGTTGTGTCCGACGACTCGTCTTGATCACTGTTAAAGTCGTGTGAAGTTCCATCCAGTTCGAGCATCATCCCTATGCCAGAATCGTCGATGCTCATCCTAGCACGTTTCACGGGCCTATAATCGTCTTCATTCTCGTCTCGTTCGCGATGTTCAGGGGTTTGCGTCGATACTTTTGCGATTTTAGATCCATCCTTTTCTGAACTCTTGATGTTAACCATTTTGACTCTCTTCTCGCTCGGCTCCTCACAGGCCCCCTCGCTACTCTTCTCAACTTCATCCCCGTCTTCGACCATCCCTCGTTCCCTCGCCAAAAGCGCCTTCCTCTCCTTCCTCGTCAAAATAATCTCGCATTTCGCAATCTCCTCACTAAACTCATTCCCGGCGTCATCCTGCCCATCACACTTCCTCCAACGATGTTCATCACCAAAACCACACCCTCCAGCTCCCGCATCACTTCCAGCACACACCTTCAACAGGGCATCCACTTCGCTTTTCACACTTTCTCCAACCTCGAGATCATTCTGGAGTAACCCAGCGTGTACGGGTATGGGCGTTGTACATGTGAATGGTCTGATATAACCAAATCAGTACGTGTCGGAAGAAGCGAGGGACCTAACGTACACCCAAGACAACGCAACCCGGAGTGGCGCCATTCCTTTGGTGTTCTTCAAAAATCGTAGCGGAGACGTGCACTTCCCTGCTTTAACATCTCGCTCATCGTTCTGAGTTTGATTGTCACGTCCCGCAAGATAATCCGAATATCCCTGAACACTTTGCTCGATGCCAATGTTCGGATCAGGCAACACAGGAACTACAAAGACATACATATCAAGACCGAAGAATAACGAGGATGTAGATACGTACCATGCATCAAATTTAACGCCAAACCCTTCTCCGTAGCACCCTTCGTTTCCTCTTCAAACAGGGGTTCGTCTCTGATCAATGCCTTTGGATCCGGTAGCTCTCGAGGAAGTGATGGGCCGAGTCGTCTCTCCCCTGTGCGAGACAAATCCAGATACAAACCCCGTATCTCGTTGTCCTCCTCTGTCACTGTACCTCCACCGAGAGAGGACGCGGCTTGACCACATATGGAGTCTAAATCCGGTTCTGGAATCGAGGACGGCTCCTCCCTGCCTTCCCTTCTAATGGATCCTGAATCCCCAGGGTCTCCACGAGACAAGTGCGACAACTTGTCATGTAATAGAGGATGCAAACCAGACGTCGAAATATCTTCACACTTTGAATCTGAAGGCTTGAGCAATGGCACAAGGAAAGCACCGAGGCTAGAAAAGATCAGTCGCATCTGGAGAAAAAACAACCCAGCGAAAAACATTACCCTCCAGCTTTTCGAGCCTTGTCAACGATCGACTCTCTCGGTAACCCCAAACTCCCACCGATGCGCCTGTTCTTGGGTATTTGAACTTCGTCTACATCAACGAAACTCAACAGAGAGCAACAAAAAAGCAAGAGGAGTGCAGACCGAGTTTCGAGTTCTCTACATCCTCCACGAGGTTCATAGCATCCACGACGCTAGTATTAGGAGAAGACGGGAACATGTCAGCAAGTTCATCAAAATCGTCGTCGACAGAGGACACGGTCGACGGGGACGAGACCGTGTACGTCTCTACGTTCGATAGTCTAGTCAGAAGAAAGGATAAAATCAGGCATGCACTCACGCCAGCCATCAACAACAACCATACTCGCTCTCGCTAAGTCCATGTCTCCATCCGAATCAGGGAGTTTCGCTTCCCCCATGACACCAAGGCGTTCAGGTAACTCTGCATAGGAACGCAATACTCCATTTTTCACGTCCTGATTGTCATGACATTTATACCGCGCACTCCTCGCAAAAATTGGACTTAGAGGAGGTGAGTCCATTGGGGGAGTTGCAGGTCGAGGTGGATCGAAGACAAAGCCCGCTGGCAGATACGCGCGACGGTAGTCTTTCTTGACATCACTGAGTGTGGGAGGCTGTGGACGACACATGGTAGCGATGGACTGCAGATAGGCACGTACGGCAGCATGGTCTGCTGCTGTGAGGTTATATACCACATCGCTGTCAATTAATGATCAATACAAGCAAAACTTATGGCATATATGCACTCGCAGGACTTGATTCAGTTTGATCTGAGGTTCCTGTACTGGCTCGACGTCGACAGTCTTGTATGCAATCGGCTTCGAGGCCATTAAATGCGCATACGAGTCAAGCTCGACTTTCTGTATTCCCAGAGCTCGATGGGCACCGCCTGACTTGCCCATGACAGGCGTCTCGCGAACGGCACGACGCGTCAAAATGAATTCGGCGCGATAAAATATATCGTCTTGACATTCATCCCAAGCATCTCTACCCCAGGAGAAGCACTCTGACTTTGTTTGTCCTTTTGGTAGAGTGATAGATTTCCTGAGGAGCTGGAGCGCGTCCTGTGCAGTCGTGAACTTTTCTTGCAGAGGAGGCAAGTTTTCGAGGTTATGGATATGCGAAAGCGTGGCATAAGGGTCGGACGGGAGTGTCAGTGATCCTGGATCGTATTCGGGGACCTGTTCCAAGGATACCAGCTATACAGAATGAAAAGACGATTTAGCAGGCGCTACAGGTCGCTTGTTGGACTAGCCTCAGCCACAGCTGCTTCAGTAAACTGCACGTAGTCTGTCGTGATATGACATTGAACGTAGTCGAGCAGCAGATGGCGGATATGAGCTGATAACTGGGCCTCCATGTTGGCTGGAGACGAGTTGAGCGCACGTGGAAAGTGAATTGTCCAGCGGCGGGCCGGCGCATGCCGCACGTCTGCCTTCCCACTTTCTCTCCAAGTATCCAAGCACTCACACGCGAGTGGAGCTCGAAGCTGATGAACGTCGATGGACAGTTATTACGGTTGATGGGCATCGATGGACCCTGATTTTCGTCAATAGGTTGGCTTAAGATAGTCTGATTAGCTAAACTTATAGAATCGATCTGTTATGCTCAAGAACCCATCCTTCACGTAAACATGGACTGGATAGCCTCGGCAGCAGCGCCATGGGTTGTGTCTCGGGGAGGGACAAACCGAGGACGAACCCCAAAAACTGACGGGTGATGATGATCGGCGGGCGGGAGAACGAACAGGCCGTACAAATATAATCTCGGTGGAGCGCAAGGCCTTCTTCAACTTTATATCTTGCCCTGGAAACCATCATTGCAAACGCTGGCACTGAGTCTCTGGCAACAGACCGCCCAGCATGCCCTCCGATCCTCCCCTTGCGCCTCACCGCCCACCGCGTCTCCCGTCTGCAGACTTGTTCTCAACGTCGACCGAGGAGCTAGCCCTCACCTCTCCTCCATATCGCCCCATGGCCAGCACCTCTAACCTTCACGAGCTTCACGAAGAAGACCTGCCTCCAAGCCCTGCCTACTATCCATCGGCGAATCACCCTATGGCCGTGGACGAGAAGAGAAAATCACTTCCTATAGAGCCCGAGCCTTCCAATGAAGCCCAAAAACCGCGTCCCACAGTCCATTATGGGGATGACCATGGAAACGTCAGGGCTCCCGTCTATACACGGGAAAGTACCCTCGACCTTATCTCATCTAAAGCGTCAATTATGACAACAGATGACGAGGACACTGAAGACTACGATTGGTCCGGAGAAGAAGATCTCGCCGAAGAGGAAACAAAATTCGAGGGACGAATGGGTGGTAACAAGCCTAAAGCGAAGGGCTGGGGCATAAGAAGGTAAACAGCCCTTACTCCAACCTTCGATCTTTGCTCAAATGCCGCAGGATCATCACACTTTTATTCTCCTCCCTCATCGGCTCTACTTTTCTTGCCGCTATCCTTGTAGTCCCTGGAGTTCTTGTCCAAATTTACTGGTACAAGCCGAATCCAACGGAACACCGACTCTACGTAAAGGATAACGTCCAAGCATGGCTGTTCTGGGCTGCCTCAAACCTAGTGATTTCCTGGTACCTCGCTATGATTGTCGATGTCATACCTGTCATCACACAATACTTCCTCGACGTTGCATGGGGGTACGTTTCCGAGTATGTCAAAACCAGGATCGAGATATACGATTCATTGAAAAACGACGTCAAACCACTTCTCTACGCTGCCAGTGCCTGGCTCAGTTGGACCATCATCTTTCAAGACATCTATCACCTGTACAATCCGGGTGAGCCCGGTCAGAGCCGAGCTAGATATACAGAGCATGTACGTTTCCAAAAATTTAGCTTACAGGTTTTTCTAAGCCGTTCATTCAGCTACAACAAGTCATCCAATTCATTTTCTTCTTTGCCCTTGTGATTTGTATCAAGCAGTTATTATCCCACACAATCGGTCGGCACAACAGTATATCTCAAGTTAATACATCAATGCTCACTTTCTTTCAGCCTTTCTCTTTCACAGAACAGCATATAGAGATCGTGTCGCGTCTGTGGAAGAGGCCCTTAGCGTTATCGACACCCTGAGGCAATATCGTCCCAAGAAAAAATCATCAGGTACTCGAACACCGGTCCTCGGAAACATCTCTTCTCCCCTCAATGACAAAGACATATACCAAGTTTACCATGGTAGGGCCCACTCTGCAACCCCTCCAGGAACTCCGCCGATGGTACACTCCAAACTGCGAAATTCGTTCGTTTTGGAAGACGGGACTGACGCGGACAACGAGGCAGACCGCACCTTGGTCCACTCCTCTGGTAAGAAAGGAAAGAAAAAAGAACGCCTCTCCTGGTTGCCCAAAAGCCACAAAGACGGCAAGACACACACTCGCCAAAGCACACAGCTTAGTGATCTCCACGACTCCGAACACGAGATGGAAGCCCTGCCATTACATTCACGGCCCCCCTCGCCAACCAGACAGTCATCTAGTAACAGCCCTCCGCATCGCTACCCGCCTAGCCCATCGAGCGCAGATGGCCACGGTGCGACAGAATCCGTGACCCTGGCGCAGGCAGCTCAGGTCCTGAAGAATGCCGTGTTACACGATGCACGCAATCTCAGAGGAAAAAACATCGGCGAAGGCTCAATGGCGTGGAATGTCAGCTCCACACAAGAAGCCAAGGTACATCATTCCTTCATACACCCATTCTCATGTATCGATCTCAATCTTACCAGCGCCTCGCTCGCTCCATATATATGAGGTTCAAAGACCGCGGGCGAAGCTACCTCCTCCCTTCCGACTTCTACCCCGCTTTCCCAGATGAAGAAACCGCCAAAACCGCCTTCCGCGTGCTTGATAAGGACAACAACGGCGACATCTCTCGTACAGAGATCAAGACGTCTCTCGTGAGGGTGTACAAAGAACGTCGATTCCTCTCACGCTCGATGCGTGACGTCGGTGCCGCGCTAAAGACGCTCGATAAGATTTTGTTGTTCTTTGCCATGGTCATACTCTTCTTCATCGGTCTTAGCGTCTTTGGCGTTAATATTAGCAGCTCGCTGTCGAGTGTGTACTCGCTGGCTATAGCAGCGAGTTTTGTTTTCAAAGGGACGGCAAGTTCGGCCTTTGATGCTATCATGTTTTTGTTCGTCACTCAGTAAGTGTTCGTTTTCTTCCTGGTGCCTGACTTTTAAATTTCGTGCGTGCAGCCCGTTTGATACTGGTGATCGCTGCTTTATCGACCGTAGGTGCCATCTCCACAGCTCCAACAATTTACTCATTCGTGATCCTTAGAGGAAATCTTGGTTGTGAAGAAAGTTGGTCTCTTTGCTGTAAGATCTCTTGTTTTGACTTGAAATCTCGGATATTCAATCAAAATTCCCAGACTGTATTTGCCCGTTCAGATGGATCGGAAACATACTATTTTAACAGCCAACTTTTTAACAAGTTCATGTCAGTTTCTATGGTCGTGTTTCTGATGGTTTCCTGTCTCTCACATCTGATTTTCTGAACAGAACGAACGTACGACGCAGTGGGGTAAGTTCATACATCTTCCCGTTGATTTCAGCTTATACCGTGATTAGGACATGTTCGAAAGTCTCACGATGCAGGTTGCCTGGCGCACACCTTTCGAGAAACTTGACACGCTGGAACATCTTATGAACGAATGGCTCTCGACGGAGGAAAATCGCTGGTTCCAACCCTCGACGAGCGTCGTTATACAACATATCGAGTTTCAACGATATCTGACGATAACATTAGGTATTGGACACAATGGGTGCGCATATCCCATTCTTTTTTGTCTTTTGCAGTTCACTAACATCGGTGGTCTATTTTTTACTTCATCAGTACCTGGCAGTAAGTTCTATCTTGATCTTTCTGCTGTTCAAGACTGATCTCCAACGTTTCACAGGGTTCGATCGTTTCCCTGAGTTTCACGAGAAAGAATAACTGATCTTGAACATGGTCATTTAGGACTGGGACCTCCGCAATAAGAGGAAAACGGCTTTCCATGCTGCGGTGCAGTATTATTGCCGCCAACTAAATATCACCTTCTATGAATCCCCTATTCCAGTCGTGTATGCCGACCCCAAAACAAAAAGATACACGCCTCCGTCTCAACTGCCCCCGGCTTCTGATAGCCTTGATGTCCCGGTGCAACCCACGTCGGCCCTTAACGTCGGAGAGGATCCGGATGTAGAACCAATGAAACCCCTTCTTGGATTCTTGCCACCAATGTCAACGCGGTCACCGGCTCATCTCAGAACTCGAAGAAGCAAAAGCAGGAAGGCAGCGATGCGTGGGATGGATGCTGATTAATTCTAATGGTTATTTATCGCCTTTTTTGATAACTTTCCTGCTTCAATTGGAGACGATCTTGTAGATATCTGGAATTCTAGCTTCGTTGCGCCACGGGAAGCTTTCCATGGTGATACTGTTGAACCTGATGAATCGTTCAAGATTCAGATTCTTATCAGGTATATCGACGAACTTCTCAGTAGTGATTGTCGTGAGCTGGGCATGAGCAAGCACTGAACGCACTAAAGATTAGGGGTGACTGTAACCAGAGACCTTATCTCACTTTGTTATGAAGGAAATTGGAACTGATATCATGTGCGACGCGATAGAGGTGGGGTTGTGTATTAGACGGAGTGTTACGATACTTATATGTTTGTTTACACGGGTCGCAACCGGAACAGCGCAAAATGATTGACTGTGTGTCCAATTGGCATGATTGCGTCGAAATTTGGGAGATCTGCCAAAAGTTGACGTGTGCTGGATGACAACGTTATCTGACTTAATAAGGTCGGATCTCTCAGGCTCGTAACTATATATTACTTCGACTTGAGGCGCTTGCCTTTCGTTCGTTTTCTCTCTCGTGGTTTTTCTTCCCTGGTGGTTGCGAAGCGGGGCTTCGCCTTGATTGTTTCTTATCCTTTCTTCGAGTCTATTCTAGTCAGCCCTGGTCTCAGGTTATGGCATCCTCAATTTCGGTAGGGAGCGCTAATGTTACGAGTGAGCAAAATCATGTTCTATTATCTTGTCATGATCCAAGAGCTCACCAACGAGCCCAGGCGTCGTCCCTGCGGCCATGAATATTGTTCATGGGACGCACTCGCAGCTTATTGCTTTCCTGGTGCTCAATATCTGGCCGTCACATTTTGCTATTCCTCTCCTATTTGCTGTGATCTACTTTAGGAAGATCAAACGGCATGCGACATTCATTAATCTTGGTGTTACTTTTATCATCGCCGGAATGTAAGTGTTATATTGTGATGTGGCCATTTGAAGATTGCTCAAGGTGCTGTGTCATGGCTATGTACAGATCCTCTACTCTGCTGTAAGCAGCACATCATATCAGCCTGCATCAGGGCAGTAAGGAAGACGTACAAATTTAGAGTGTATGCTGGGAAGATCACAGGCCCCGAGCCGACCCCAGTCCTGTGCCTCCTGGAGGCATCTCTACTTTACGGTTATCCTCCAATGTTGGTTGGCCTCATCCTCCGACTGTTATATCCGCTGATGTATCGTTGAATGTATCCTGTTAGGACTTCCGTGGCAGCTTTCGCACTCGTTTCTCATGTGTTCCTTGTCGTTAGAGCCACTTATTACGAGAAAGAGTACGTAGAGAAGAATCACCTTATCCGAACGTGGGCAGTGCGTACTACTTCGTGGTGTTTCCATAGCCTGGTATGCTGAATCATTGTTACAGTTGATGGTCGCTCCATATATGGCATATCTCGCCGTGGTTCTAGCCACAGCTGTTGTCAGTACTTGTTTCCGAATCAGTCTGATATCTACCTGCCTAGGATTTACAATTGAGATCATAGGTTGGCGCCACAAACCCGAGCAACGTCTCACGCGACCGTCGTTTTTTCTATTGCTCCGTTAAAGCCGACCCGTTGTAAGTTCACGGCCAAAGTGATACGGCCAGAGTCATTGACTCTTAATCAAGGACAAACTTCTTAACCGTCTTTGCTGCTTTCTTCCTCCTCGGGTCTCTTTTCATCGAAGGTGGAGCACATTTCTCATTATCCTGAGCATTCAATTGACCCAATCCCTCAAGGATGGCTCTTGTTCGTCCTCTACAAGCGGTACACAATCTCGAAATCCAAAGGGTTCAGTGTGAAACAGGAAATGGATTACAGTATGCCAATACGCGTTGTGGCTTTCGGGGTGTATTCGACTATTGCTCTAAGGTGGGTTAATAATTCGCACAAGATCCCAGTTTTGTATTGATCCTCTTAATAAGCCTGAGTCTTCTGTCCATTAGAGCCCCAGAGAGTCCAGTTCCTGATTTGATGATCGCTACAGGTGCGTCTGGCTGCAATAATACGGTAAGGCCATTCATTCAATTTAACTGGTATGAATGTAGCTCCGTCCGTTTTCTTTGTCTTATTTGCGACACAACGAGTAAGCAAGAGTGCACTTTCTCGTTGTTCAAACGTCTGAAGCGCCATCTCACAGGACATCATCAACGGATTGCGCTTTTGGCGCAGAAAACCATCAGAAACAAGACCAGTCGAGATCACAGTCGCGAAAGAGGAGACTTCGTTTTACAGTTACAACGAAGAGCCAGGACGTTCAAGTTTCGAGGTCGTTGGGCGATCGGTACCTATATGATCGCGCGCAATGTTTTCCCTCAAAGAGACAAATATGGACGGCATTGAACGGTGTTTGTGCTTAGAAACCTTTGGCCGAATGCTGAATAGCAAAAACGGTAGTTGTATGTATATGTACCGCATGCTTGCTAAGTACCATGGGAATAGAGTTTTCGAAGTTGCCTTCCATTCACACTGTATAATTTGAATACGCGATAGTCCAACTGCTTCCATTTGTTAACAAGCCCATGAGAGATTCCGAACCATATTAAGGCTGATAGTATAAGAAGCGATATTTCACCTCGTTCTTGAGATTCCACAGGTGAGTTTTTTCCGAGGTGATTCAAAGGTCGACATAACAGCTACTGGCAAGCCCCAGAGTTACAGCATCGCTACTACGCTTTGTGTTGGTCGAGAAGGGTACACTCGGAATCGGAAGTCGGGAGTGTGCGAGGCAGAAGGCGTTGACAAACAACACCAAATACTTTCTCAAATTTCTGTGCTGCCCGAGCGCGTAAGAGTTCTTCAACGGGTTTAATAATGGCTGTGCGTATTCTTCCCGGATTGGATTTTCTACACAATTGACACCCCACTAGGCTCGGTGTACTGGTGTTTTCCGCGCATTGTCGCGCCCAACCACTTTCACTCGGTACAGAAACAGCAATGCTCACATGCTCAGCTCGCTCACGCCAATTACTCGTTCAGGTGCTCGAGAATTGCGACGACCTCGAGGTGCTTGGCCACCGCTACTGAAGCCGTGAAGTCTACACCACCACCCCCGCCAGCAGGCACAACCGATGCTACCGTATCGCGCATTGTGGATGATATTTCAGGTCTGACATTATTGCAGGCCTCCGACCTCGTAGCACAATTGAAGGTGCGTTGTCAGAGATGATGTTTCTGGACACTCGTATTTACCGTCTTCTATTTTGCTCAGTCGCGGTTGAACATTCAAGAAATTGCCATGCCAGCGGCCGCACCAGCAGCCGCACCAGCCGCTGTCGCTGCCGCGTCTGAGGAGCCAGAAGCAGTAAGCCTCTTCTCGCCCTGGGTTCCCCACGTATTAAAACAAGAACCATAGGAGAAACCCAAGGAAAAGACAGTATTCAACGTCCAACTTGAGTCCTTCGATGCCGGAGCTAAGCCCAAGATTATTAGAGAGGTGAAAGCTTTGGTGCCCAACCTCACCCTCATAGATGTGCGTGATCACAATATTATTTTCCAAACCGTTCTGACTTTGACGTGTTTTACAGGCGAAGAAATTCGTTGAATCACTACCTAAGGTCCTAAAGGAGAACCTTCCCAAGGATGATGCCGAGAAACTAAAGAAAACTTTCGAGGCCCTTGGTGCTGTTGTCAAGCTTGACTAAAACTTTCTACCCTCACTCTTCTGACTACCGTCAGCATACGAAAATATATTATATTTAATGAAGTATTTGATACACTTCCCATAATTGGGATGGGAGATGGGGGATGGAATGTCAAATGCAGAGATGCAGAGATGCAATGATTGAAAAAACAAACAACGAGCGGATTCGTTAGTAATAGGAAACTTGGATGTGCCGCTCAATCCTCTGACAAGTATCGGTACTCGAAACGGAAGTCACTTTTCTTCCGTTGGCACCACGAGCCTTCCCAATCAAAGTATACATAGACTCCTTGCTCGTATTCTTCTGTGATGGCTTGTGGCTCAGAGTGGCGCTGGAACCAAGTAAGATATTTCACATGGAATCGCCATGACTGGCGTTTGAGTTCCTTTGCCGCCAAATATCTATTCATTGAATGTTAGTGGCGCGTGGCAATCAATGAAGCACAAAGTCTGTCTGAGACGTACTGCTGATATGTCCCAGGCAAGAAATAGAAGACGTAAAAAAGGGTTTCCACGTCAAGCTGAGAAAAGATTGCGGGCGTGCTCAATGCAGGATGTGGCGATTGAGGGTAGTAAGGCGCAGTCTGGAAAGGATTCCTGGGTACATAATATTTCGGCCTGTCCAAAGATCATCAACACAATGATTGGGCCGAGTAGAATGGAAATGATTACTTCTCCGTGTCCTGAGGTTGAGGAACATTCGAATGTCCGCCTTCAAGCATTTTGTGCACCTGGTCAAGATTTGTCATGCGATGCGCAGCTAAACGTGTATACCACGTTGAATCCAAAGCCAAAATCTCAAATTAAACAACTCCTCACCCTTCTGCTTGACGTTCTCAAACGAGACGACGAGGTCTGACAATGATCCAGGGAACGCCGTTGACGGAGCCCGCTGTTGTTGCTGCTGCTGCTGCTGAGGGACCTGCTTAGATGCCAATGGCGGCTGCTGACCGCCCGTGGCATGTGTTGTCTGCTCGCCCGTTGGGGGCTTGACACCAGGAGGGAATTGAGGTTGGGTTGTTTGTGAAGGAAGAGGCGAGCTCGGAGGAGGCATGTTATATTGTTGGATTTGCTGGGGTAGCGGTGATAGTCCAGATGGTCCCGATGGTTGTTGAGCCTGGAGAGAAGTAGTGGCCTGTGGTTGCTGCGACGATTCGGCGTTCAGAGTTTGCTATGTGACAAAAAGGGAGGTTTGAACTCAGTTACGCAAGACGCAAAGATGAACACGTACCACAGCACCAGGGGATTGTGTTGCCGCACGTGGTGGAACAGAGGCAAAGTCTAAGCAATGGTGAATAAGGCGTAGATTGAATTGAACTGTTCGCACCTTTTCGTTGCGGCGAGGAGGTGGCTGCGGGTGCGCCAACAGAACTAGGTACAGCTTCCGAAAGTGCAGGCGATTCTTGTCCCGAGTAAAACGACCCATCGAGCTGGTTTGATGTTGACGCAGAAGACAACATTGGGCTGGTGACCGAAGGATGAGTGAGGCTAGGAGATGACGGCGCTCTTGATTGCTGATCCGCTGATTGCGGTGCTGACGACGACGACGGCGGAGGTATTGACGGAGCTGAAGGCGCTGCTGGTGTACTTGGAGGTAGCACAGATGCTGGTGCTTGAGAAGCGGTTGCTGGTGGTACAGTCGTAGGCGCAACAGCAGCAGCAGCTGCTGCTGCATATCGTATCGGAGGCATTGTCGCAGGTGCACTTGGCCTTGATGGAAGGCCAGCTTTGACAATGCTTGACATAGGCTGTTGCGCAAAATTCGGATTTGGAGGCGGTTTGGCTGCAAATGAATGTCAATCATCACTATAAAGGGACTCGTTTTATGAGAAAACACACTATCCACTGATTGTTCTAGTTGCAAGTCAGAATTGATCTGTTATTTTAAATCAGCCAAACACGTACTTCTCAACCCTATTGATACGGATGCCTTCTTCAATATAGGACTGTCATCCCGTTTACTGCTTGTAACGCTCTCCTCGTCATGTTTCTTCGAGGGTGTCCGTGGCGGGACGTCTGAGTGTTGTGGTTAGTACATGTAATAAATATACCAACAGAAGGGATTCACCTTCACTCATCTCGTCTGAATCGTCCGAATCATTATTATTGTTGTCGTCACCAGCCAGGCCGAACTTCTCTTCCTCCTCGTCAAGGTTAAGGTCATCATAAATGCCCTCATCTTCATCGAAGTCTTCCTCCTAAACACAGATCGGCATTTGATGACGTCGAGTAACCAAGATGAGGGATCAGACGTACCGTATTGCTCTCAACAAAGTATGAGACGTCCTCTTTCAATCCAAACACCTTCTCCGTTGAAAGAGAGCCATTATTGAGCAGTCGTAGCACAATCTCCAGTCTGCTTATATGCCACTTCCGTCGTTCGTTCAGATTTTCAAGTTCTTCCAGTCGTCCAGCCGCATTTGATCCTGCCTTATTCCTCTTCTTTCCCGCACCTTGCAGCGATTCGACCTCGGCCTCAGTTGATTCCAC
The DNA here is from genome assembly GCA_017657315.1 of Termitomyces sp. K1Ag. NCBI lineage: Eukaryota > Fungi > Basidiomycota > Agaricomycetes > Agaricales > Lyophyllaceae > Termitomyces > Termitomyces sp. K1Ag. Next base: position 26,840 of record JAGGAR010008061.1, read on the forward strand.
CTGCATTTGAAGCTCCTCGACCTGTGCCTGAAGCCATGTCATTGCCTCTTCTTTTTCCTGCTCTTTCGGATCGAGTTTCGCGGCTTGGATCAGACCCTCCTTAGAAAATGCCTTCGTCTTCATCTCCTTCTCGCAGGCCTTGAACTTCTCCATTTGCTGTACATTGCAATGCCACAGCCAAGCAATGAGATAACGGACCAGAAATAGAATAATATCAGTCAGTAACATGGAAAGCTTGTGGTAGGCAGATGCAAGCTCCATCTACACGTGTCGGGAGTCTGACACGAGGACGCAGACTCGTGCAAAAAGCCATTTGGAAAATATTGAGGTATGAAACTTACCGTTTCTATCAGCCTGCGATTGTCCAAAAGTACCGACTTATCCTTAATATCATTGCTCGCAACCCATGTCTTTATCTGGTCTCGTAGGCGTTGAAGCTTTTTAATTTGTGTCTTCAGGTCCAATTCAAGCTTTTCCTTCTGCGTTTGGTTGGTGGAGGCCTGCATCTTGTCATATATGCTCTCAAATAGCTCGACACCTTCGGCGACCTTCTTCAGTGTTCGATCAATCTCGGCTATAACGGATATTTGTTCAGTTATCCAAACAGACAGAGTGTGAGCGCACTTTGTAGTTTTCTTGCTGCCATAGTTGGCAATAGTCTTAGAGGTTCAAGGGAGAGGGTCGAGTATGCAATTGGAAGAAGTGGTCCTGCTTTGTTTGCTTGCAAGGGTGCTGACGTAATAATCTCACATCGACTCGCCTATCCTCTCTTACTCTTGCCATATTAGGTCCACAACTCGGATTCGTTGCATCACTTTCCTCATCACGGTATCTTGTATCTACGTCGCACGCTGAAGTCGCGGGCTGTCTCGCTGCTGTCCTACATGCAATCAACTACGAGGGAGCCACCGTATATTCTGACTACCTTCCAATTGTAAACTGGATTAGGCAGGATAGTAGTCCACCCCTCTCTGCCTTCCATCGATGGCTCCGCGCAATACTTGAACGTTCACCTTCAAATGTAATGGTGTCTCACGTAAAAGCCCATACTCCATCTCGTTCCGTGCCTGCTTGTATGAACCGAGCAGTTGATCACCTCGCTTCCAAGTCCCATTCAATATCAAATCCTCCCTTGCCATTTCCCACCCCTTCCTTCGCTATGGCACCCTTCTGTATCTTCTCTACAGATCGAGGATTCATTGAGGACGACATATCGAAGCACATCAAATCATTGCATGGGACAAACTTTATTCAGCACTATCCAGTATGGACGAAGCTTCTCTTCACTCACAATCTCTATGATCAGACGCCACCCCCTTCGTTCCTGTATGAAAGAACCCCGTTTGCATACTCGGCGACGATCCAGCTTTATGCACGTTGCGGACAGCTTGACTCAAGAGACATCTGCCATCTACGACTGGATGACAACCTGGGACCGTGGTGTAGGTTTGGATGTAATGAAACCAAATCTCCTCACCATCTTTTTGTTTACTGCCCTCGTTTTCATTTGATACGTAACTCCTTTTGTGATTCCTTACGTTCTAACATTACAGACCTCCTTTCCCCCGATATTTCCCTTGAAATCCGAGAAAACATAACAAACATCTCCAATTCCCTTTTCACTGATTCTATATTCTGGCCAGCATATTCCACTCACTATTACATGGGCATCACTCCTTCCCTTACAAAGTTTCCTATCTCCCCTCTCCTCTCACATCGTATATCCTCTGCATGGCACTCTGCTTCCATCAAGCTTGCCGGGCGAATTTGGGCGGTCGTTCGGGAAAAGGGCTTTATAGATAAGTTCGGAGAGTCCAACTCTGAACTCTTTCGTGTTCCCGATCTCATTCACGATCTTTTCTTTATTTGATTGTGGTACTCATTTACTTACTTACTACATACTTCCCAGCGAGGCGTCTATACTCCTGAATTACTTACGTAATGTAATTGGGAAATAAATTCAAGTTCAAGTTCGCTCAGTAATTTCAATTTGAATTCAAGTGTTGCGGCCAGCCCTCTTATAAGTAGTCTTGCTTCACGACCTACGTAATATTCTGCACATGGGCTCGAGGAGCATAGTCACATCGATATCAAGTAACGGTCAAGGGACTCGATGATGTCCTGCAGCCTGCTTTAGGTAAGTGCCACTGTACTTACGCGCCTTGATCAGAGTCGAGGCGGCTCAGGCAACAAGAAACGCCTTCTTGTGCAACTGAAATATACTGTGAAGTCCCAACCCACTTCCAAGAAGTACTCGTGGCTGCCTACCGCCAAAACAACTTGCCTCATCTTTGGACAGCACAACAAACGCAAACGGTAACGAGACTACCGGTCACGTCATACAGAATAACTCGCTGTATAAGTTCTTTGGAGAAAACTCTAGGTTAGTTGCCCTATTCCCCGTGCATAGTGCAGATCGGTTGATCCAGAAGGAGCATCGCATTTTGAAGTGGGTCAATCTTAGTTAAGCCGCAAGTTCCACGAGAGGTGCAGAGTCAGTAAACGGCTGGGGAAGCCTCGATTCCCAAGTTGCTACTGAATTTGAATGCTAGTTCTGAACCAATCCAAGTCAGCGAAAGACAAGAATGTGATCACCATGAGTAGAAAGACTCGAAGACATTCGCTGATGGGAGGGGTCAATCGCCACATAGTGGACGCTCCAACTGTTAGACACAGAGGTAACGGATATTTTGATGTTCGCTGGAGAATCAGCTGACAGTTACAGACTCGGAAAACGGAGACTAGCTTGGCTGACATTGTTAGCACTCTCTTCCGAGGAGAACGGTTGTTAATAGATACTTGGACAGATAGATAGAGGTCCACTAGACGTGCCTGTCGTATTTGAGTGTTCAAGCATGGTCACATTGTACAAAAAGTATCCCACAATGACAATTAATACGACAATTGCGCAGCTAGAGGGTTCGGAGCTTTTAGTGAGGACATCAAAGTATTCATCTGATCATTTATTCATATCCCTTTGTGGAGTCAGTCTCGCGCCGGTCCCCAGAGAACCCACCGAAGGGAGAAGATGGTAGAAATGAGCAGAGATATGTCTGTACTAAGGCGGCTGGCACAATTCGAGCAAGCGATTACATGTTCCCAGGGTTCTAGGTTGTCGCCCGTCCACATACAGAGCTGTGATCCAATCGAGGTGATGGCGGCATTGTGTCGACCATTGCAGAGACAAGACCGACATAATATTATGCAAGTCACGTGTGCTGATAATCTGGAAATAGGCCCGTAAAAGGCAATCCGACATCTTGCTTCGCGACTGGCCACACTGCTTTCCCCTCTCCCTCCAATACGAAAATTCTATGAAATCTCTTCGTAAATCTCTCAACGGGAATAACGGGCGGGACTCTGGTATTCGTGCCCACATTTCTACTCCCCTTCCCACTGTCTCCAAACCACCCCCTGCTATCTTACCTCCTCAAAAGGTTATCCGAGCACTATCGGCATATCGCCCGCAGGCCCCTCAGGAGCTCGCATTTCAGAAGGGTGACTTCTTCTATGTCTTGAAAGACATAGAGGACCAAGGGGCTTGGTATGAGGCCCACAACCCGGTAACGGGCGCCCGAGGGCTGGTTCCTCGGTCCATGTTCGAGGAATTTAACAAGACCTCTGCAGCGTATGTCTTCTGCATTATAGATTCAAACTCACATGCCAATTAGACCTGTAGATCTCGTACTTCACAGGCTGGTCCAGGCATGTCGAGAAGTAATCCTTCATCCCCAGTCATTTCGCCCGCGACACCTTCAGGCCCGAAGACCCAGGTCTTCTACGCCATTGTTATGCACGATTTTGTAGCGGAGAGAGCAGATGAACTTGATGCCAAAGCAGGCGACTTTGTCACTGTTGTCGCGCAATCTAACCGGGAATGGTTCGTGGCTAAACCTATAGACAGGCTTGGCCGCCCCGGCCTCATCCCAGCATCATTCGTCGAAATTCATGACCCAGGAACCGGAAAACCGATACCAGAGCACGATGTCATTGCACTCATGGACCGCGGCGATTTACCCAAAGTCGAAGACTGGAAGCGTGCCATGTACAATTACAAACAGAACAGCATCACGTTAGGAGTCATTGATTCTCCGAACCCTACTCGCGACTCCATTCCCAATAACTCCCACATGCCGCAAAACAATTATCCAGAGCCCCCTCCTGTACAACCACCACCACCACCACCACCACCACCACCACAAACAAATTACGTGACTACCGACGCAACCATTGCAGAAACGACAGAACAGCTTCCTCCTGGCATCCTCCTAGCTGGTGATGTTGTCTCATTCCATTTCGAAATGGACGAATACTGGTTCCGCATCGACGCCATCTACCAACCCTTCGCACAACCCGGAGAAAGGCTTCCTCCGGCCAAACAGCTTATCCTATTCCGAGTTTACAACGACTTTTACGACTTCCAAGTATCACTTCTTGGAACGTATCCAAGGGAGGCCGGTAGGCAGCCCCCACATGGTCGTATACTGCCGTTTATGCCGGGACCTGCTGAAAAGGTCAACGATGCTCTAACGGCAACGAGGAGATCGGAGCTTGATGAATATATGCACAGACTCTGTAACCTCAGCAAGTCTGACGCCAGATATATTCTCGAGTCTCAAATGGTCCGGAACTTCTTGGCGCTCAAACCTGGAGACGTTGGGAATGACACAGAACCTCACGTACGGGAAATGGAAGAACTCTACGGCCCACAGCAAGCTTTGTCTGGAAGCCCTCAGAGTGTCAGCAAACTCCGAGGCGATCTTGGGAGGCTAAAGTTGAATGACGAAGGAGGCAGAAGCGAGGGGTCAGACTATGAAGATGAAGGTTATGCGCCTTCACCACAACGGCGGGCCCATGACAAAAATCGGCATCCGTATGGTCAAAATGAAAGGCGTTCAAATGATAGTCAACTCCGTCTTCAGGCTCACGCACAAAATCACCAACGAAGTGGTTCTTCTTCCTCCTTGCGTGCAGGTTCTCCATATGGCTCTCACCCCCGCTCCGAATCCCCACTTCGGGAGCGTATTCCTCCTGCATCGACACAACGAAGTAATGAGGATTACTATAACTATCATAACACTCCTTCCTCTGCAACTTCATCTCTCCTTTCCTCCCAAGCCACATCTCGCTCGCGATCTCAGTCAATCTCTAACACCTTCAATAGCCCTCCCATCTCCGCCGCGAACCCACAGACCGCATTCGTGAAGATCAAAATCTTCGATCGAGTCGCAGACGATCTTATCGCCATCCGTGTGCACCCCCGCGTTACACATGCGGAGCTCATGGACAAGGTGCAGGGTCGTCTTGGAGGCGAGGTCGCGAACCTTCGTTACCGCGACAGCGCCACGAACGCGTTTGTTGGGCTCGACACAGACGAAGATCTTACTGCGTGGATTGAAAGCACAGACAAGCATGTCCTGTTCGCCGACTGATTCATGACGTTGTACTATATATTATTATGGGCCTGTGGTCCCTATGAACCCTCCTTTCCTCTGACCTCACTCTCCCTGACTTCGTTATTATCTCAATATCACGAAACGTTCTTCATTCGATTTGATAATCACTGGAACATCCTCTCCTTCACATCAGTCAATACCTGTACCAACGACTTCGTGCCTTCTATCTTTCGGCAGTAGTAGCTTGCACAATACGGTATGCAAGCAGACATAGTGTCATATTGTACAAATTAGACGTTTACTCACTCCATCTCTGTATTGGTTTATATTGGAAGCAAAACTTTCGACCAACTTGACTTTTACGTACCATGATGCATGATGACGGTCAGAAAGCCGACGACCACCCGAACAAACCCGGTCAAACAATCCTCCTCACCTTGAGCAAGACCACAACGCAGGATGGTCTCTCTTCTTCGCACCGTGCGGAGCATACAGCGTGTCGGGCTACGCGAGTGGTGGCGCCAGATGCAGTATATTGGTGACGCCAAGTCTGGAACATATGTCGGCAAAGACCAGTTCGTCGGAAAACATCTATCTACGTCTGAGATATCGAATATTCCTTTTCTGACAGGTTCGGAAACCGATATTACGAAAATTACAATCAATACGAAGAGATTCCAGGTGTGTTTTATATGCTTATGCTGTTCTATACTTTTTCTGAACAGTGATCTAGGCCGCCACCGCTGGGTTGATCTCGCACAGGTACGCTGCATTCTACAAGACCGGACGAATTATTTACAGAATGCACTTTCGGTGTAGCACAACTACCATGCCTCACAAGTCCCCCCAGAGTGGCATTCCTGGCTGCAGCACATCCGGGAGAATCCTCCACACAAAGATTCTGTGATGCTCAACTCTTCTCCCCCCTGGAAAGCTGTACGTCCAAATATTTTTTCTCTCTCTTACATCTGACTAGATCTCTCCTAATCAGCCTTGGGTGGAGAACCTGACTGGAACTCGTGGTGCCTACCGACCCTACAACACTGTTCCCCCCAAAATTTCTGCTTGGGAGCCCAAAGTCACCACCCGTTCTTGATCGTATGGGGAGTGTGAACACGCGAGGATACTTGAGGAGGGAGATTCACAAGGGATAATGTAATTTCAATTGAGTGCTATGTCTTCCTATTTTTCTCCTGCTTTGAGCAGATCCTCCACAACATGTTCCGCAATTGCAAGACTAGACGTCAATCCTGGGCTTTCTATTCCCAGCAAGCTTATCATAGCACCCGTGCCCCCAGGGGTCATGGCTGTGCTCCGTTCCGTGGAATAGTCGACACGGAAGACAAAGTCTTGGAAGCCCGCGTGTGGCGGGACAAGCTTTGGTCGTATGCCGCAGTAGTCTGGTTGCATGCCTTCTAGCTTCACTCCTGAGAGGTACCTGGTGACGGCCCCGTGCATTTCCGTAAGTCGCGACTCGTCTGGAGTGAGGTGACAAGTCCAGAAGTCCGCGTCGTTACAGTCATACTCGGAAGGGGGCTCGATCCACTCAATATCGGGCCCAAAACGGACCTTGCCCTGCAAGTCCAGTGTGAGATGAGTGCCCAGCGAATGGAATGCATGCTCTCCTCCGCCTCCAAGCTCTGGACAGGGGTATATGAGATGTGAGATGTTCTTGATACCCGCACCATGATATGAAGCATATGAGCCACGGGCGTAGTACATAGGTATCCGTTCTGATGCCGAGAGTATACTGTTAAGCACGAGAGTAGTTGAGAGACCACTGGCATTGATGACTGTTCTGGCCAACATTGCGTCCCCTTCCAGAGCATCGCCAGTTATAGTCTGAACGACCCACCCCACACCTAAAGAATCCCGAATGTGGCGGTCGATTCTAACCACTTTCGTAGAATACACGAGGTCTCCAGCTTCGGAATCGATTATGTCTTTCTCCAAGCTCTCCATGAAGGAATGGGAGTCTAGAATCCCTGTCTCGGGGCACCACAGCGCTGCCACTATGTCAGGTGACAAATCTGGCTCTAGTTCGCGTGCATCGTGACCTGAAAGCAGCTTCGTAGGAAGGACAGGCCGCTGAAGATTTTCCCGTGGGGAATGCGATGGCCAAGCAAGACTCGTCGACTTGCGATGAAGGTTCTCAATGTACGGTCGTTGTTCATCCCGAGCAACAACGAGTTTTCCGCACTTGCGGTAAGGAATATGATGTGCCGCGCATCGTTCGTAGATCATTTCGCGTCCTCGGAGGCAGAGTCGTGTCTTCAATGAATTCGGTGGATAATATAAACCTACGAAAATTGTTAAAGGATGCAGAGCCACTGGCAAACATGTACAGCAGACCTACCTGAGTGGATGACCTCGGAGTTGCGAGAACTATCGGTAGGAGTCGACATTCAGCGTGACTTGAACGGGTGTTCTACTCCCAGAATTTAGTACCTTATCTCTTCACCGGCGCGTGGATGTCTTTCTACGAGGAATGTGGAACGTGTCGGAAAACGTTCGGCGAGGCGCTGGGCTATAGCAAGGCCCACAACACCTCCGCCAACTACAAGATAGTCTACAACAGATTCCGGACGCTGGAATGCACGTAAATCAGTCTGAAGATGCTCTTGACGCAAATCTAAACTACGCGCCTTGAACTTGAACCTGTTGTTACAATTGAGAGCAGCTGTCAAGCTTCTGAGCTGCATCGCGAATATTACAAGCAGAAAGCCAGTGGGAATCACCAAAGTTCA
>JAGGAR010008062.1:5202-34886 GCA_017657315.1 Termitomyces sp. K1Ag
GAGTGACTCAGGAATACGGAACGTTAACATCTCTGAGGTCATTGGGAAAACATGCAGGATTTTGGTCATGATTGAAGGGAATACGTATTGGATCCAGATCGAGTAATATACTGACGTGGTCCCAACTTGAGGCAGTAATATTATGTATATCGAGCTCTTTTAATCCAATTACGAGATAATCGATGTGCATCTAAGTACATCCGCTAAGATTGAACACTAGCTAGCCCATCAACGAACCTTTAAAAGTGCCATATCGTCGTCATCATGAGAGAAGTCGTCAAGAATGTGGGATATGATGGGAGTAAACTTAGGACAAAACACAGAGCAACTTGGATGTATGGAGCATGGGATATTACCCAAGAAGATCAAAAACAAAACAAATGGGAATCGAAATTGGAGAAACGCCAGATTTCCCGATTTAGAAGACTGCGGCACCAACGACGGCACCAAGGATAATGCCAAACCAGCTGCTACCCTTGATGTGAACGGCGGCGTTGGAGGTACTGGCGGGTGATGCAGATGCCTTAGTGGCGGAGGAAGTGGGGGAAGTCGTCGAGGAAGGAGAGGACGTAGCCTTGGGGGCCGTGGCGGGAGCAGAGGTGGCGCCAGCGAGAGGGGCGGTGGACTGACCGTTGATCTGGTCAATAACGGCCTGGCTGAATTTTCCACTCATGCCACTCATTCTGAGAGATGGTGGCAATGCGTTAGAACAGGGAAAGATATCAAAAGTTGGTCAGGAGGCTTACGCGAATTTTGCCGAGAAGGCAAGAGCGGGATATTGAGGGGCAGCGGAGTCCTTCAAGTTCAAGGACTCAACGCGGATGAAGCTATCAATCGAGTCAGTGTAGATAGCATAGCGAACTTTTGAACACGCGTACTATTGATTGCCGTTCGGCCCAATAGATGCATCCGGTGTGAATTGGATTGATTGAGTGGTGGAAACGTCCACACTCGGAACAATAAGCTGAAGGGAAGTCTACGAAGTAATAAGGGTCGGTCTATCCTATAACTGCCAGAGACAAAAATTGAGGCCTACCTGTTGTTGAGCATTTCCAGCATATATGGAGACCTTAGCAGGTCCGAAGTCTTTGAGGGAAGGTGCCATGCCATCATCTTGCCAATTAATGGTCGCTTGTTGTCCCCCGACTAAGGTCGTCGACGCAGTGGGGGATGTAATCTACCGTATTGTCAATACCCACAAGTCAGAGCAAGATCAGAAAAACGCACGAAGACGTTCCCAAGGGCAGAGGCGGAGAGGGCGAGAAGAGTCAAGGACTTGGAGAACATTGCTGGGTCACAAAAGGAGTGTGTTGTTCAAGGAATGTCAGTACAAGTAGCACAAAGGCTGTAGGCTTGTAAGCGTCGTTGAGGAAGTAGATGAGGGGTGGATGGAGACGATGAGGAAAAATGCGGAGTTTGTATTTAAATGTCTCCTAAGTTATTTAGGCGGAGTTGGGTAGGTGTGCCTGATCACGACGGGAAAAACCCATCTTATGATGCTCTTATGATGCCGCCTCAACCGGTTGATGGTTGCAGCTTTACGCTCCATGAGAGGTTTATCTTGATGCGTTTTATAAGGGTTCCAATAATGATGGGTAGTACTTAGTCGGAAACATACCACAAAAGTTCCAGGTGACTGAGGTGGGCTGACAGGCAAGAGATGATAAGCGCCTGATTACAGCTGATTTCTCGGGGATGAGCTAGTACCGGAAATGATGGGATTGATGCCGGATCAACATCGCAAAAACTGGTATCCGAGTCTCAGCTGAGTAGTATGTGGGCAACAGCTCTGTGATTATATCCAGCTTTCGAATTGTGCATTTTATAGAAACCGAATGAAGAATTTAGGTATAAGAAAATTCAATTCGACCTTCTTTGTCCTCATGGCTGCCAAGCTCGTTATTGAATACTAATGACTAGATATGTAGTATGGGAGACGGAAGAGATGTAATTATACTGTTCTGATTATCAATGGTCAAGGCTGGTGCGAGGTACCAGAGGCAACTCAAATATAATACAGAGGATTCAAGTAATGTACATAGAAGATAGCTGTCAGCATAAGCCCTGCATTGGATCAATTAAGATGTTTCGTGTTCCTCCAAATACTTGCGAGCGTGCTGCTTCGCCTCTTCAGAGACTTTGGGATCTGGTAGATACCTATTGTATCATTATATACGGTGAGACTGATGGCCAAAACTTACTGTGCAGGGCCGCCTTATAACCAGCCAAGACTCGAGTCCTATGTTGCTGGTCGTCAGGGTCAATGTCTTGTTCATGGATTCCGGCTGCGCTCAATATCTCTCGGGCGTGCTTCTTGGCGTCCTCTGAAGTGTTTTGATCTTGATTTGATATGGTAAGGTAACGTAGATCTAGTCATTGCAACGTAAAAAAGGACGTACTACGCAGAGCGGCCTTGTACCCTCCTACCGAGTTGTGAGCGAGTTTGGTCCTTAGGAATACAAGGACGTACCTAGAACACGATTTTCGTGGGCGCTGTCAGGTTGACCAGTGTGGTGTTGAGATTCCAGTTCCTGAAGCCGTTCGGTGGCGTGAGCCTTCGCCTCATCTGAAACTCTTGGGTTCTTAATGGAAGCTCTCAACCCCGCCGCCACTCGGTCAGGATTCTTTACATGTTCTTGAAAAGGACGTCAATCGACAATTCTCAAATAAAGAGAAGAACAGAAACAGACCGCTAGACGCCATAATTGTAGTCGAGTGAATGAAACTTGGAGGTTTTCAGAACGACGTCAGCCTTTATATATGACTTCAGACGGCTCTGACGTCGACGCCGAATAGACTTGTGAAACAACGCCACGTTCTATATTAGGACGAGTCTGACGTCAAATTCACGCTCATCATGTGATCGTGTTTGTTGACTCTCCAAATTGAAACGGCTGGACCAACTCTTGACTCCTCGTAAGTAAAGTAGTAAAGTCAGCAAACGTATTTTCTCGCGTGATGATTGATGCAATATTGATGAGTGCTCGAGTAACCGCCGTTGATCAATATTTTAATGTTGAACATTGATTGAGAAGTTTTTGTTGTGTGACGCACTTTCATGTCACGGTCGCAAATTGAACCTCAGTCTGAGTCCGGCGAATCGATATCGTTTCACGTTGGCTGACTTTGACTTGAACCACTCTGATCATCTCTAGGCTTCGCTCCTTCGCTCCTTGCTTGGTAAAAAATCTCTCGAAGCTATGAGCACTCTTGGACTCCACCCGTCGACTTTGCCGAAAATCAGAACGTTGGGGAGTAGCTCGAGCGGGACAGATAAGACCAGGATGCTTTTTGAAGAGGATGAACTGGTGCCCCTTCAATATTCAGCTTCTCTTCCGTGCACTACGCTATTCACTTCTTTGGATCAATGGTATTATGGTTCTATTGAAGAGATTCAATTTGAAGATACAACACTTCATTTTGAAACCTCTTCGTTCGCGGATATCACTGCATGTATCTCGGGACCCGTCATCAGTCTGTCAAAGTCCACATCTAAACTTCAGGCGGAACTTACAGATTCCCGGATGATCTCAGTGAACGTCCTGTCAGTACCTCCCGTCAACAACATGAGACTTTCAACATCTATTGATAAAGCATTTTCCAGTCTGTCATTTCAAGTCTCTCGGGAATCTATCCCACATATTCCTTCCGTTATCTCATCAGTGGAACGTGTATGCGACGATGGTACATCAGGTCAGCATCTATCTCGCGCTATTGGGTCATACGACATCATCGGTACACTTGGGAATGGTACCCATGGCGAAGTTATTCTGGCGTCTCCGAAGGAACGTAAAAACAGCAATCTTTACGCGGTCAAGATGCTGCGCGACGTGGAAGAGCGAGATGTTGCCCGGGAAGTTTCTATCCTTAGACTCATCCGTGAATGGTCAGGTTCGAGAAAGGCACATGATGCGGGCGTTCGTTTCCTCCAGAAACTTCGAGAAGCATTCGAAAATGAGCATGTGCATTTTCTCGTCTTGGTTTGTCTGACATCATCTATGCTTGTCTGACGAGCTTCACTTATTTGGTCTCTCAGGAATACCATCCTGCGACGTTATCTGACGTCGCGTCCCGTTTCAGACTGACAAACGATAAACACTCTAGGCTGTCCACCTCAGTCTCTTTACCTGTAGCACTCGGTCGTTGTTTGATTTCGAAAACCTCCCTGGAAGAGACTGTTGAATCTGTGCGCTTCTTGACTGCCGAAATATCTCTTGGTCTGGCATTTCTTCACGCTCGAGGTCTCATACACCAAGACATCAAACCTACAAACATCTTGCTTTCCCACACTGGTCATGTAGTTATCGGAGACTTTGGAGCTACCTCGAAGATGCCTCTTGTTTCTGGCGGACATGATTCACCGTCCTCGGGCGTTAAAATAGGCTACTATGGACCGATAGTACTGGACGCCGATGACTTTGTCACCTTTACGCCTTTATATGCGGCCCCGGAAATGAAAGAACGGACTTCATATGGGCAAGTAATCTATGACCATCGTTCCGATTGGTGGAGCCTCGGAATACTCCTGTACGAATTGGTCACAGGAACTGTTCCTTTTCAAAAAATGGCTTGCCCCGAACTCATTCTCAATGGAAGAAGAAGCGATGGGGATCGTAGTCTGACCTTTTTAGAACTCGAAACATTGGCTGATCGACTCAAAGAGGAAAATACCACCTGGTCTCTTGGTCTAGACAATTTCTTGTGTTCTGTAAGCTGGTCCCTCTTACTTCCGTTGAAGATTCTGATTTAGGGACGACGTCATAGCTCCTGTCACACAACCCCGAGGACCGTTTATCTTGGCCGGACGTAAAAGAGCATGAGTTCCTAAGCCCATTGCGCGGACTTTGGGAAGACATCGCGGACTTGAAACATCCGCCGTGCCCCAAACTACCGACTTCACGGTTTCACGACAAGACATTCTCTCTAATGGCAGACCACGACGATGTACATGGTGTAGAATCAATACCCGTCACTTTATCTTCCCATGATTTCTTCGATGGAATTCCAGGGACAGCACATAAAGCTTCTTTCAATTCGAATGACCTCTTCCAGCCCAGCTCATCACTACCCCTCTCCCTCATGGCAGCATGGGAGCTACATCAGCCCCCGGGTATACATGACAGCGACTCGGACGGTGGCAGTATCTCACAAGCATTGCCCTCTTCCGCGTCAATTTGGGCTTGCGAGCACACACGCAATACATCAATATCAGAGTCAGAGTTACACGACTCAGGGTGCGACGTATGCTCTCACACCTTCGACGCTTCGTCGACCGTCGACAAACTGAGGTATACGGTCGCCACACCATACCTTCCATCACTATTCTCATCTACCCCTGTCCTCGAACTGGACTATCAGCAGCACTTGGGGTTGAGGGGTTCGTCGTATTCCCCAAGTCCCCAACATGTCGAATCACCGGTCGTGTGTGGCGATTTGATCGCTCTAGAGGATATTACGTGGTCGTTGATAGAGGCGATGGATTACCGGGACCAAATTCCTTGGGAGGGGCAGCGAAGGCGGCGCACATCTCGCAGGAAGACGATATCGGGTGTTTTCAGGCGGATCTTGCGGCGATTGTTCACCAGATAGTCAGAGTGCCTGCCAATCTGTACCATGGGGAGCAAGATTTACCTAGGATGGAGTCTTTTGGATATGTGTATTCAGTCGAGCGAGGAAAAGTGGATAGGAATTACTTCATTCTGAAATGCAAGGTACTAAAACTACTGGCAATCAATCGGGGTTTCTATGTTCATCAGAATGCATCTGATCTCACAAGGTGTCAAAGCTTTACTAGTTATATAAGGTATATATCGAGGGATTTATATTCATAGGCAAAGTACGTATATGCAAGGAAGAGTAAGTGACGAGGTCATATCCAGATAACGCAGATGTCGTCTTGGAGATCATGATAATCCGTCCGTACATGCAAACTAGGGCATCGCACAAGACGTTGTAAAATCACGTATACATAGAGAATACGGGAAACGATTCAGAGCAGTGTGAAGCTCGGTGAGGGCATTCGGCGTCGAATCTTCTCCTGAGGTACAACTGTGATCTTCGGTCAGATTCAATAACGAAAATCAAGTAGCAGGCTCACAGCCACGATGCCCCGACAGTTCGGTCGTGCTAGCCGCCCTCGAGTGGTTCCCTTCCCGCCCATGATTTCGCCAGAACGCATCTCCAAAAGATATCTTCCTTTCCGGCAACTTGATCGGCTCATCGAAACCATGATGACTATAGCCCTCGAGTATAGCTCTCCATGAAGGATCGATTCCGGCGGTGGCCTCGATGACGCCGTCTTTATTGAGACCGACATGGGCAACATGTACAAAGGAGTTTGCGGTAGGGAGCGAAACCATCGAGGGCTGTATCGGTGACCGACCACTGTCCGAAGTTGACTTGCTTCTCAGAGAAAAACTTAGAGATCGATTCTTGGGCGCTCCTGAAGAAGGAAGGATCAGTATACTATCACTGGTGCCCAACGTGTCATGGGACGCACGAGGAGGGCACGTTTGAGCAATCACTTTCTTCGCTAGGATACTAGCTTCATCATCATCTTCGAACAAGAAGCCAAATCGGCGGCTCTGGGAACCTGTTATAAGCGTTTCGTCTAATGAAGGATACTTATTCCTCACCTTTCCCTGAAATGCATGAAAGAAAGGCCTGTCTAGCTCATATACAAACCCAACAGGGATCTTAAACATCCAGATGGGCTTTCCCGATGTCGGATCGAGGAGACGAAACCAATGATTGCCAGCCTCGCTGGGAACTGGCGATCTCTGTCCAGGACGCTCTCCAGGCTCACAGTCTCTCCCAAAAACGAGGGTGCCTCTCATCCGCGAATAACACCACTCAGGGGTCTTAGTTGTGAGCTGGGCGTGATAGATACGAGCGTTTGCAACCGCGATAATCGTATATGAGTCCGGCGCCAGGCCGGATATCACTGTTGAAGGGCGCAGTTCGAGGACGGGAGGATACGGTGCCGACACAAGCTGCGACATCATACTGTAAAACGAGGGAAGAGCAGGGGAGTCAGGGAGGTGCTCGGGAATGAGTACATCTTAACGTACAACTGGCGCACAGCTTGGAGTTAAAGCTGAGAAGAAAGAAGCAGCGGGGATGGATGGCCATGTGAGTAACTTAGATTCAAGGTAGTCGTTATGCATCACGGTTCCCTCGCTTCTGACACGCGGTCGACACAACTATGCAAGGCGTGGAGCTAGGAAACTGCGTTGCATCGTATGTTTTCAAGATGTTTGTGGATCTCTAGGTCACGCTGGACGGTCTCATATATAGGCAACACACAAGAGGAAGTATGTGTGACACATCCAGAGCCTCTTATCAATTCCGCGACCGATCAGCAGGGATTCATTTCCTTGTATGGCCGTTGGGTAAGGATGTGGCAATTAAAGAACGCTTAGATTAACTGACTGAGACGCAAGAGCGTTACATTGCCCGTGCCGGGGTCAGGGGTGTGATACAATTGTCCCGTCGCTTTACTGGTGGTGCACACACGTAATATTACTTTTTGGTCACAGGGTTCGTTATGACGAAGAGAGGGAAGTATGACGCGAAGAGCGCAGAAAGACAGAGGCTGCCCAAGGAACATAGATGGTTAGCTGTGGCTACCGCATGCATAGGATGATATAGGACTCACAAGACTGTAGACCATCCCTGAAGACCAGCCTCCTTTGCACGAAGTGGATGTGAATTTATCAACGCGGACACCGCGAACAAAACTGAACCCCATGCCAGGTACCTTGTATACAGACGTCATGACAGTGCACACTTTGAGACATTGCAAAGATATACCTATTACGCGTGACGACGATTAGACCAGACAAAAACATTCCTGTAGAGTTCAGAGCATCTAGACGTGATCGATGTCATGAGCCTTTGAGGACACAGTCAGGAGCAACGACTCGACTTACCAACAGCATTTTCCCGATGCCAGGTATAGGGAAGGATTTCTGCGG
Organism: Termitomyces sp. K1Ag; assembly: GCA_017657315.1. Classification (NCBI taxonomy): domain Eukaryota; kingdom Fungi; phylum Basidiomycota; class Agaricomycetes; order Agaricales; family Lyophyllaceae; genus Termitomyces; species Termitomyces sp. K1Ag. The sequence goes on from JAGGAR010008062.1 coordinate 13,179, forward strand.
TTTCCAAGGACGAATCCCGAGGGTCGTCCAATTTGGTGGACATCTTGTGTAGCAATACACTGAAGTACACTGCTCACGTTTGTCGTGAAATGAGTTCAGTCGTTGCTGGCAGTGTGGTGTGACAGGAACAATGATCGTGACCAATGTCACATCGCAGAGCCTGAACGGAGGTTGCGAGGACTGTTTTTTGGTAGATATACTAATAAATACTTGAAGGTATTAGAATTCGGGTATCATATCCGTTAGAGCTCTTCTATAGTTCGTGTCACCGCCGATATAGAACAGCCATCTCTGCAGAGACAACCGCGAGTCCGAAGGATGTCATCGTGGCTAGCGGCAACAGGTTCCAAGATGCAAATGTCCACTGGCCGATATGCTTAATACCTTTCTGTTGTAGTATATTGTGCCAAAGAAGGCCTGCCAAGCTTGCGGAGAATACGAAGCTTACGGCACCAATGTTACTTGCGACAGCTAGAGCTATAGCAGCTGCACGCATACCGTCTTTGGGAAAGTTGGGTACTGCACGGACGATCTTTGTTAGGAGGATCGTAGCGCCTATATTGGTGCCTGCAATATTACAGAGGAGAACACCCAGCACTCCAACAAGCCATATTGTAGGATGCATCTGACCACCATGGGTTGCCTTGGCGAGCCAGCCGGCAAAGACTTCGATCCAGCCTTGGTGTGAGAGGCCCTCAATTAGGATGAATTGGGAGAAAGCAAACGGAATAAGGGCAAAAGGTAGTCGAGGGAGAGCTGTAGCCACTGTAGGGAAGTGATACGCAAACGCGTCCCATTTCTCTTGGATGTATCTTTGCTGAGGAAGGAATAATGCGGGTTCAGGTTCCGTGACGAATGTGGGACTGACGTCGGTTATGGCGTCGGTTTTGGTATCGGTTATGGCGCCGTTTGGGGTGTCGGTTTTGGCATCGGTTTGAGTGTTATCGGTACTGAATGTCCTTGAAGGACCGGAGGGATGTGCTTCACCATTGTTCTGTGACATCGCTCTCTGGAGTTTTGAAGCCATCGCCTTATCCGCAGGCTCATCCTGTTGATCCCTAGAATGCAGTTGTCCAGTGGTAAAGCGGTAGTGGTCCCATGCAAGGTCGAATATGAATTTTGCGCCGGCAAAGGGCAAACTGATTTTCCAAACATCAACCTTGAAAAAGCTGACAATGATGATGACGACAAGACAACTGCCGAGGATGGAACTGCCAACCCAGGCACCAACGGGATCGCGGAGGACTTCAAGAGGGTTGAGTTTAGAGGTTGAGATTCTGGGTGGAAGATGTTTCTTGTCCCGGAACTGAACGAACAATGCGACGAAGCACGACACTGAACATGCGAGGAAAGGGAGGATCGTGTACGCAGTAAATGCGGCGTTATTGACAAGGAAGCCCTCACAAATGACGACATTGGTGGGATTACCAACAAATAAGACCATACTTGATGTATTAGCAGCGGCGAACTCGGACATCAACCAGGCCAATGGTTCAAGAGGGGCGGCAGCCGTATAATATACAAGGAAAGCCGTTCCAGAAAGAATGACAGGATCGTTCCCCAACAGCATACTTATGAGGGTAAGCATGACGTAGAAATAGAAAAACGATCTGTGAGTGTTGGAGCCTCCCTTGTTGCTGACCCAGAAGGCGGCGGCTTGCAAGATGCCCGTAATGTCCAGGGTAATCGCCATGTACGCCAGAGTGATAAAGAGAATCAAGATGTTATATGGCTTGATGTCGTCTGTCGTATAGACGTACGATTAGTGTCCTCTCTACTGGTCCGCCACAGTAGTCTAGACACACCTGTTCCAACGATTCCATCTCGTATTTGAGTAGCGCCGAGACATTGTGCTGCCCAGAGAATGGCAATAGCGATGATTGGAGCAGTTGTAAGATTGATCCAGACTTGACGGCGTCCCAGGTATGGTAATCGTAATGAGAACGAAACGGGTTGGATTACGAAGATGGCAGAGAGGAAGAAAAAGACAAGAGTCACAATTGAAAATCGATCAATCATGCTGAATAAGTAGGCACGAGTGGCGAGTGTATTATTTCTAGATCAAAAATGACACTCACGGAAGCGCCGACGACCTTGTTCTGACTTCTCGCCACAAACCGTAACCCTTCGGCTTGCAAACGCTGCAGAGTTGCCAGCTGGGAGTCGCTGAACCGTTCAACGTGTGATCATTTCGCCAATCAAAACGCGTTGAGCAAACAAGACCTAATAATAACTCCGATGGCACCGGGGTTGCTTGAACTTTGAACTTGAAAATATCCTCTTGAACATTAACTCAACCCGGAAACGATTCACAGGAAAAAGACCTCACAACCCTTGAAACACACAGGAAATGCAGGATGAACTCCCTGCTTTTTCAGCTCTATGAACTTAATCGTTGATGTTCTGATCAATACCGATAACGCCTGTCATGCCCGTTAAAGAAAATCTTTGATATCCATCTCGGTCTAGTCTAGGAGCCGGGTACTCCAGCGCTAAAGTGCCTGAACACAGAAACGTGTTCTCTCCTATGCCTTTCTGCTCCCTTTGACTCCCATCTCCCTCACGTTCTACGGTTATTTCTCTTCTCATGAACTCAAATCCCGGCGGTGCTGTTGTAGCCATGCCAATGTCGGCTCTTCATCGGAGACACCGCCCAAATTTCACAAAAGAATTCGAGGAAGAAAAAAAACGTTTACCAACTCCTTCGCATCGTCATGCTGCGCCTTCTGCTCCATGGCCGTGGATAGACATACACGATAGTGTGTTTGGTTCATCACCTCGTTATTCATTCCCTTGTGATTCATTGGTGCTATGTTGTTCAGGAATTGATCCTCGGCAATTGGAGTCTGAAGAACCTCCTGTTCCGGATTTATGTGACCATACAACGTGTAGTCAACGTGGGGGTTGCTGGAGAGAATACCCACAGTCCCGTTTTCCGAATTGGACAACTGCACAGGTTGAGAAAAGCAAAATTTCTGACGCCATTGTTAATTACAACAGGGATACCCCGTGTAAAATCTACCATGTCGATGTCAACAATCGGGGACTCTTCACGAGTCCTGGCATAGCTGTGATGGAGGAGGGCAAGGAGAATGAGTCGTGGGATCGCATCAGTCACACAGAGGTATGTCCAATGTACTCTGTTACATTATTGAGCGAGTGGTTTCGCGGCTGTTGTCCGTTTTCCTTGAAAATGACTGACCAACCGTTATAGAGGCCTAAAAACCTGCGAGTACGGGCACTGTTCTTGGAGAATTTGTCCGGCCCAGTTCTTCAAATGCTCGGAGCGAAGTGAGTTCGATTCAAGTCTAGCCTTTGTTTCGGGCCTGAACTTAGCCCATCAAGGTACAATATAGAACCCTTCTTCTGGTCATCTTCTCTGAACTGGATTCCGTCGCGGTACCAAGAAAATCCTATAGCAGGCAAAGAAGATCGTAAGTCCTATGATCACAAAAGTCAAACCTCTCATAATATCCCCCGACCTGTAGATATCACCATCACGTTGACGTTCCTCAAGTCAATGGATGGAATGTATGATAAAAAAGGGTCGCAGTCGACGGAATCCCTTACCTCGATCGCGTCGATTGAGGACCGTCTGACCCTCAGTGAGTAGTTCCTTCTATAAGGATAACTATCACTGATACTGTATAGCTCAGCAGATGATCGATACTCAAGCCCCTTTGCGATTACGATCCAGTGCGTGCTCTTCCAGACTATGGGACACTATTTTTGAATAACTTGCTGTCCAGAGCGACGAGTCCTTGTCTTAGACTTGCTATCCGTTCACCTGATTCGAAATAAGGACGACAGCACCATTATTTCTTATCACCCAAACATGTCGTATCATCCTGCGACTGAGGCCCGGTACCTTCGCGATCGGATTCGATATGCAGGCCAGAGCGTGTACTGGCAATTGATCTTCCAGAATTCACCGGATCCCACATTTGTACTTCTGACTTACGTTTGGCATGCTTTGTACGCATGGGATGAGGCTCTTGAGCATCTGTATAATCACATTTGTTGGCTGGTCAGTCCTCTAAGTCAAATTTACTGGTGACGTTGAACATTAATTCCGATCTCCCCAGGAAACTAAAGTCATCACGACCAATGACATGATCCTCACACAGGAACTTCATGTCATTCGTGCCCATCATCTCCACTACTCATCTCTCCTCGAGAATTTTCAGAAAACAGTGGAGTTCATAAAGAAAACACATAATCCTGCAATGGATTCGGTCTCTCAGAGTGAACGGGACTACAGTGCAAAGCTGTTGGTTAGAGAGTGTGATAATCTACTCAGCGAAATTGACCGGCTGGAGTTGGGCTGCAAAATGCAGGACAGACGTTTGAAGAATGTCATGAATCTTGTAAGGCTTTTACTACTGTGACTCGAACTGCTTTTTACATACATATAGGTGTTCAGCAGTGTCAATATTCAGGATAGTAAGCGGATGCAACAAATGACGGAAGCTGCTGTTAAGGACAGTGCAGGTATGTTAATTCCTTATAATAGTTGACTCTTGCTAATCATATTGATGCCTTTAGCGGTAAGAGAAACATGGTCTATCCTTCTTCTGAATGCTTAATCTTCCGACAGATGAAGCAAATTGCCTATCTTACCATGATATTTTTGCCTTCATCCTTCGTCGCTGTATGCCTTTCTTTTTACAATAATGGCGTAGTTCTCATCCGATGTTTTATCAGGCGGGTTTTGGCATGAATATCCAGAATCTCGTCCCTAACACCTTCGGAACACTCGCTCACTACTTTGAAGTCGCCATTCCCCTTACTATGATCACCATATGGGTGGTCGTTACGTTTCAAAGCAAGAATATCTATCCTGAAGGAACAAGTCTTTTCACACGTTTAGGCTGGCCCATACAGCTTTGCCTCAATCTCCTCAAGTCCAAAATGGATAGACAGTCCGACGACAACATACCTATGACGACCAAGGACGTGCCGCACTCATGATCAAACGGTACTGATACTTGTCTGGTGGCGACACATGTAACCACTGGGAAGAGTTTTTTGTGAAATCCAGGGGATTAATGGGATTTATGATCACGATGATCACACGATTGCTTTCACGACCATGGACACGATTACGACTATGATATAGATTTGTATACTGATTCATGACCTTTATATATTCATTCAGCACTAATGTTGTTCTCTTGTTGAAGTTAACACAAGGTATGAAGCGAGGAATTTACAGATGGCATTCAGTTTGGCTCGAAGACAGGACTCACTAATTCATAGTCTCATCTGTTAACTCTTCTTCGAGGTAGCAGGGACAAAGGGACAGGTACTTTGTATCGACAACCTACCTGTCATGCGTTTCACGAGAGTATCGAACATACGGAGTGAAGCATGCTACCATATCCTACCACCCTCAAACCCTCCAGTCTCCGCAAGATTACTAGCACTCGTTTTTGCATCTAAAAACAACTCCAACATCTCCCCAATATCCTCCAACTCGATCTGGGTTCGGCCAGCCAGTTGTGTTGATATCGATGCAGGGGTAAGCAGCTGCAGTGCATATCTATGGCCAAAAGCAATGAGCACAAACCGAAATGACTGTCAAGTACACTCTATACCGGAGCGAACTTTTCTCCCAGACGGACACCAGCCGGTCGATGACACTTTCACCAAGCTTTAATCCCTCAACCGTAGCGCGCAGCTGAATGACCTTTCCAACTTGATCACGCGTATAACCGTCTGTCTTCACAATCACGCACCTGTCACCTTATGAAGCAAATACTGTCACAATACAAGAATTATCCACGTACCGACTCAGAAGATCCACCGGTATACCATGAGGAGAAACGATATCTGTCGTTCCTCGTACAAGTGTCTGCCCGCGATTCGTGGCCAGAATTACAGTTGGTGCCATTGGAGACTCGAGCAACGCGTTCAGATAAGTAAAGCACTCGATATCCAACATGTGGACTTCGTCGATGAACACGACTCCGGGTACCACCTCTGCAACACCCTGCTCAACGTAGCCTTGGACAATCTTGTTGACCTCGCGTCGGAGCTTCTCGGTGATTTCTGTGCGGCCAGACTTTACAAGGGTGCCCATCACGCTCATAATGTCTTGACCACCTTGAGGCTGCGCATTGGCAGCGTCAAGGTCGCCGAGGGTGACGTCTTGGACAAGCTCTTTAGACTTACGAACGTCGCCTTTTGGAAGCGGGACATATTTCTCTGATTCGAGGTCATAGGAAGATGCGTACGCATCTGAACGCCCAACACGCTGTTCAACGCTTAAGAATGAGTTAGGATAGGGCATGACCAGAAATTACCTTTACGGCACCAGTTATGTGTTCAATATAGACCACATCTCCGACCACAATCTTTTCCTTAAGAATAGCCTCATATGTGGTCGAATCCAAACGCAACTGTTTCGTGCCCTTGACCGTTTTGAGACCAAGGATGACGTGTGAAATAGTCCTGCCATAACCACTTAATGGATTCTCTGCCTCTGTCGGCGTGAGTTCCGTAACTTCACCCTCATAGACAACTTTGGTCTCTTTGATTCTGAGCCCTGTAAGCAGAATTCAATGTGAGCGTGCTGATACAGAACACGCGTAATGTACCTATGGCCCTTCTAAACACCTCTGCGAGAACTTCCGTCTTTTTGACTTCGGCACTGTAGACTTCTGACCCTACCATGGTACAGAATGGGACTTTTGCACCCAATTCACGGGAGACAGCGAGAGCCAACGCGGTTTTTCCTGTCCCAGGCGCACCAACGAGCAACAAGGCTCGTCCAGAGAACCTTCGTGATTTTATGAGATCAGCGACCACACCGCAAGCCTGAAACAGGTTAAATTGAGTGAATACACGGTAAACATGTACATAGACACACCTCGCGAGCATTGGTTTGACCGATGAATCCTGCGTTATCGATGGCTGCGAATCCCTCGGAAGTCAATCCAAGCCCTTTAATGTGCGAATGGGTGGAAATTCGCGGGGATTTTCCTGTAGACTGTGTAGATGGAGGGGGGAGAGCATTGTGGACAACCGGCGTCGATGTCGACGCAGTTGAGCTCATGGTCAAGACTCGAGCTCGAAAGACGAAATTAATCTATCGATTCCACCTGACATAATTAGTCGTTCATGCATGCACCCTAGGCCTGAAATTCCTTTTTGAAGTTAATGTGGGCGTTTGTTTCCTACACGACTAAATTTGTTCACTTGAAAATTACCATTTCTGGATGCGATGACGCCATCATCCGAACGTGACAGCGCAACTTGAAAACAGCCGGCGGGACAGAAAAATGCGTGGTTCTGTTGAGGTCGTGAAAGAGCTCCCGGAGGAGGGGAGGAACGCTGATGTAAGGAACTCGTTTCAAAGGTTAACTTTAAGCGCTAATTTCTATGTAAAGCTCAGGCTTTCACTGGTAGCTCACCATGATGATCGAACTGATAGGAGGGCCGCCGAGCTGGTACGAAGCAAGAAAGACTGGAAGACTGGAAAGTGGGCTGCACGAAACAATGCCAATGCCAATGAATATGCAAACTAATAAAATTCATGTTTACAATGGATTTACATACTTGTCAAGGTCGAGTGTACGTTCAGGGTACAGCTCTTGAATTCAGTTGTCAGAGACTCCGTATTGAAGCTTTGCACTTTTACCAGAAAGTCAGGAGTCTGTTAAATGTGGAATCAACGGTAGATTTCATAGTACGAGCTCCCATGAGGACCCTCGGCTGATAAACGAATGCCTGATGAATCTTTCATGCGGAAAAGACTAAGCAAAGGACACACCGAGGCATGAGCAATGAATGCATCCAAAAAAGCGTCGGCGGACATCTTCATTGTTGCGAGATCTTCTTTCATAAGGGCAGAAAAGCCTCGGAAAGGAAGGACCTGGAAGGCTGGCTTGCGTGCAGCCATACCTGCCAAGGAATGCAGGAACTCTGGCTCCAACAGCTTAAGGTCAGCGAGGATCTGCAGACCATTTGCATCGGAGAATTTCGAAGTGACATTCTTGCCGAATAATAATTAGAATATGAAGGGAAACGGAAATAGATATAGCTACCAACGTTTATGTCACTTGTAGCATTGACAATGGCGCTATTGAGGCTAATAACAGAGTAGCGAATGGCCTATGACAACTTGAAGTGTTTGAATGGGGATCAGGAATATATACATGTACAGCATACCATGGCCTGATCAACTGTACCACCCCAGATAGAGAAAGCATTGATTGCGGAACTGTAGTTGGACACGGCGGATGCAAAATTGATTTTGATATCGTACTCGACCTGAGCGAAGGTCTGAGCGAATGAGGAAGCAGCGAAGGCGGCCAGGACGAAGAGGGTCTTGAATTGCATAGTGAAAGATCTGAAGCAAGGTAGTCGTAAGGAAATCCTACGCCCACTTTATATTCCCCGTGGCTGGAACAGGTCGGCGGTCCAGCCATGGAAAGATCCATGCATTGCTTGTAGCTTGAGACAACTTGAAGATGGTAAGTGTCTGTTTCGAAGCACATTTATTATCGGATGGGCCATGAACGCAACGTCACCTCTTAAGTATTTCACGATGATTCCAGCCTCCTCCATTTGCAAAACACAACTATAAACTCACCGAGACATTGCAGATTACTTACGCAGCAACAGAAGCAACAGGTATATAGAACTTGGATGTCGGCAGATACTCTAGAATCAAGCTTCGATTGATCCTTGGCCTTGGCTTAGACTGTTCAGCGCCAATATTCACGTAATGGAGGCTAGGGCCCGCCACCATATGCTGGTAAAACGTGCGTTGGAAGAGCGATGTATTTTGCAGATTCAAAAGCTCCGCTCCAATGAGAATAGAAGCCACGAAGTCGTTCCCTATCACTTTCTCACAACTTTTTTTGGTACACAAAACTTTCCAGCAGCTTTTTCGGCTTTTTAATCTTGCGAGCGCCAATAAGCAAATTTCAATTCCTCTGGGCATTCCTGTCTGCTAATTTACCATTATGGTGAACAAGACCTGGCACATTAATATTGTTACGCACCTATACTACCACGTTTCAGGCGTGAATTCTCACATGGTTACCTCTCCAGAAGTAGAATCGGGGAGTCGGATGCCTCTACTGTCAGTTGGACCCTGGATAATATGTATGATCCACTCTTAACAACCGGGAACGAGCCGACAACACTTGACGCGCACGTATACGTGAATGGAAGGTTGATGGGTCCCGGGATGCAGGAAGACTATGGCTCCATCATTTGTGCCTCTATTCATGTAAGTACCAGGTAGGTGTAGCCTAGGATGTCACCTGTAGTCTTACATACGACATGGGACCTTCTGTGCATGACGATCAAAGAATACGGTGTCACATTGCACCTGACAGATCTGGAAGAGACAAGCCATGCCCGTACCCCTAGATACCAGATTCTGCAATGGATGGCCAAGTCCATATTCCTGTACCCCACCGGAGTACTAGTGAGATATTCAATGTCAGATGTTCGAGTGCGACCGGCCAGGACCCTGATTTCGACATATCCAGACCATGGTAAAGAAGCCGAAATCAGTGCTGCTCTAGAAGTCGTTTGGAAAGTGCCATTTAGTTTAGCCAAACGTCGAGTCAGACAACAAATTCACTCGGTATATCTTACTTTGTGACTGCCTTCAGCAGTCTTAAGCGCCAACTTTGAGCAGCTTTGACAAGTTTTAAGCCTTAGATTGCAGGTTACTGTTCTGAGGAAAGAAAGTCAATATGGAATCGTTACTAGCCTTTAACGACTACTCACCTCTGCCCACAGGTGGACTAAATAGATTGATGCAAAGTCAGATGGATACATATATGAGAAACATTTGAAAGAGGTACGAGCTGTACTACATTTTCGCACAGCATCTTTCAGGCCGATTCGAAAACAGGGAACTCGCCGATTCGTAATTTCGTCGTCTATCATCAGTCATTGTTGTTGCTGCATGGCGGGAAATGATAAAGTACTCACTCCAAATGGCGTCAGTGTTAGCGTTCTTTGACTACCCGTGCAAGTGGGACTCGTCGGGGGAGCCGCCGCAAAGGTGTCCCCAGCAATTGCCCAGCTAATAGGGCATGCTGTGACGATGATCGATAAAGGGGATTTTCCAGAATCAAAGACAGGGGAAGGCAGGTTCCCTGACGCAGGAGGGACATTGCTGAACTTCAAAGTGGCGGGGTCGATGGCGTATTGCCAGTCTGCGGTAGCATCGAACTCAAGATCGACAGCGAGGGGTTGCTCTGCGTTTTGTGCAAGAACCGTCTGGTTACGAGGGACTGCTAAAGGTCAAGACAAAGGGTAAGAACAGTTGGAAAACAACCCACTGTCAAAGGCATAGTGCAGAGGACCACGATGAACTGCAATGGAGCCATGCGGGCGGCTCTCTGTTTGGATGAGAAGTAGTATTCGGCTGTGACTACTCGTAGCTCACCTGTGGTAATCGCTGCTGGCAGATCAAGTACGAATGTGGTCGTCCCAGCGGCAACTGCTACAGCTTGAAGCCCATTCGAAGGAGAGAGTGCTCTTGCACGACGACCATTGATAGAGATTGTACCATCAACAACCCAACTCGGAATGCGGACATAATAAGTAAACGCCGAGGTAGCGGTGATGGTAGTTGTTAGTGTATCACCGAAAGGATACAGAGTATCGACATTGGCAGTTACTTTATTATCTGACGTCGAAGTGAGTTACAGGGAACAGATATGAAAGGATCAAGGCAGTCACCAGTTCCCAAGGTGACGGAAGTACTGAATGGTCCAAGATAAAGGTGTACCAGTGATAGATTATCCGGGGTTGTAAGGAATGCATTCGTTATGAACTTCGGCCATCCTTGAGGATGGTTGACGGTACAGCATCTGTAAGGATATTAATTTAGTATAAATGTGATTAAGTTCCATCTTTGACTGACGGATAGTTGGGTTCGAGGCCAAAGACGTTCGAATAGGGGCTTCAAGGCGTCAGACATGAGAGCCAAGGGAAGAGCCATAACAGCTTACCCATCATTAGGGAAGGGGTTACTGAGGAAATTAACGACGGATGAATATGGGATTCTAGTGCCACTAAGAGACACAATACTAACGGTGTCATGTTCTTGGCAGCTATTTGATTTTGCTGCTGTAGGTATTGCCTGGACCACATAGCTGCGGTTAATGTGAGCAACAAATCTACCACGAAAGATTATTCAGAAATTCACATCCCGTTAAGGTAGCAGGAAGGGCATTATAAGTTATCCTTTCGACCTAGGAAGTTAATTTCGAGATGTATCCCGCAATAAAATGCTTGCAAAGCTCACCCTATCGGGAAACTTGGGGTCTCCAATGATTTGGTATAGATATGACCCACTGAGAAGGAGATTTTCAGCGCGACTTGCCAAGGACAGTTGGATTGTTAGCTCACGAGAACATAGTTTCCTCAAGGAACACAAACTCAGCCTACGAAACCAAAAAAATATGCAGAAAAACTTACAACAACCAGACAAAGCTCCGTCCTAGATGAAGAGATTTGAGGAGATGAATGAGAAGAGACCAGCATGATCCTTACCCTCGAATGGCTTCAAGGCCTGCCAAGTATTCGTCCGCTGCGTAAATCCCTGAAGGCCGCCCGTGGTATTGGAACAATAAGTCCCATCCAGAGCTAGCCACGTCGAGGTCTGAGGTACATCAGTCAAGACCCAAATGCGAATTGAGATCCCACACACCAGATTGATTCTGGGTAAAACGATAGGTAGCAGGGAGAGCTTTCAAGCCCTCAGCCATATTAACACCGTGCCACTGCATCTGGTATAAGACTATCATGAATTTGCCATAAGGGGAGTACGAACGGTCAATACACTAAAAGGATTCTATGTTGCAAAATATGTGAACAAGATCGATGCATTGAGTATTCAATCATCCTTACCTGTAGATGCTCAACTGGGAAGTCATAGTAAGAGAGGAATTTGAGGCGTATGACAAGTCAGATATTCCTCACCTGGGCCAGTAGGGAAGTACTGAGACCAATGTCAGTATCTAGTCGACTCTTGAAGAGAAGAGCCTAACCTCCTTCGAAAAGACTTTCTCCCAAGGGACCCCAGTCCATTTGAGCCTCTTCATAGTATCAATCAGGAGAGCCTCTTGCCCATTAGGATGGTTGTCATACAACCTACAATCCATCCCGTCGATTTCACTACATCCTACTGAAATTCAACCTTACCATTGCAGTGTGATTACAAAGTCCTCCCAACGTGTCGCAGTCCAATCCTCGACACCTTCACCTGCCTTGAGCATCGAGTTCGCAAGAGTCACGAACTTGTACATGGCGGTAACGACCGAATCCGTCAACGAAGGGTCGGCTTCCGTCATCTGGATAGCGCCGAAGAAGAAAGGGTATCTGTGCCATACAAAATCAGAAAAATAGGCATCGTTTTGTGGAAACAGAGCTCATTAAACCTTCCCCAGAGGTACCGTGGCTTGTTGGTACCAACCTCCGGTCCAAGCCATCCGGTAGAATCTTGGTGGCTCAGAACATAGGACAAAAAGGCCGATGTCTTTTCATTGATGGCTGAATTATCGACGAGTATGCCGTTAGGGACCATACCGTTCTAGAGCGATAACACATGCATCAATGGACTAGAGGGAATGTACAAGTAGGAACCAACGGACAAACCAGTAGCTTCCAGCTAGACATCTGTGTCAACCTCAAGTGATATTTGAAAAGTGAGCGACGGACCTTCTTCGAGGTTTGAATAGTACGATCGTCCTCCCGTCCAATCGGTCTGTGCGACGCTTCGTTGCTTGGAGTAAATCAATCCATGGCATATAGTATACTCCTTACTAGTTGTAAAACTCATGTAAATGTCCGGCCAGGCCATTGGTCTGAACAATAAGCTATAGAGTTCCCGGAAGATCGTCAATCTCAGATCGAAACCCAACAATCAAAAACTAATAAATACTTGATCCATAAGCCATCCCGTAGGCTTAACCTTCCCGAGCGGTATCGTGAGGAACTTTGGCGCAACTGAGCGTCAGATCAGATCAGTAAAGTGATACTTTCAAAGCTTCGATAGCAAGCTTCAAGTACTCACGCTGGCCAAAGACCTGCGCAGGGACAGCGAGACAGAGAATACCCAGTGCTTTCTTAATTCCGACCATTCCGAATCGAAGAGAATCTCGTCGTTGAACCAATCCGTTCGAGTTTTTATACTACACTCAACCCTTCGACGGACCGGCCATGTCCCGCAGACACGCCCTGTGATTAGAACGCGAATTGTGTACTTCGGAGGGTCGGTCCATCATAGAATCTTTATACTATCAAGGATTTACTTAGGATGTCGAGAGTACGTTAGCCAATCCCGTGGAGCAAGGTGGCACATGCCAAGCACAGGTGACGAGAAGAAAAGAGCAGATCCATATGCTTGTTCGGCGTCTAGTTCTTTAGGAGAACTAGGGTGGGAGCCGACACGGAGAATGATGTGTGTCGGGGCCTATGTAGACAAAATAGCTTTTTTTTCAAAAAGGCAAGCTGGAAGTTTTGGGATCCGGAGAAGACTCGGGAAGGTTCAGTCTTTGGGCTCATATGGTCAAGAAGCAGGCAGATCCATGCTAGTAGTGGAGTCGGATGATCGCCTTGATCTTCAATTGGGACGAGTAAATAAAGCCTGCATGATAATTTGAGGTTGTAATCACGGCAAAGACGGTACCGCAAGGGGACCGGCATAAGAAGAAAAATTCCATTGTCCCAGTGTACGTCGTGCACTGCACCGCGGTGTGAGAGAAGAGCTAACTTGGTTATGTAATGGTGATTGAACCATCTCTCTCTTGGCTCGACTTGGACTCGACCTCCACCAACAAATACTTTTTTCACGTACTCTATTGCATAAATATACAACTAAATAAGACAATAACTATCACTACTCCTGCAACAAAGTACTCCCCACAAAAGGCACCCACACACAACACAACGCACACGGCCGGCGCCCATACACGTACACTACAAAGAGCCTGAGCTCGCTCGGGTTACGTATACGGTACATACATAGCTAGTCGTAGGTAGGTAAACGTCTATGTATGTATACGCACGCATCATCGAATAACCCAAGCGAATCCCCAAGGTACGGTACTACAAATTGATCTATTATATTCGAGTCGTTGTCAATGTATGGGGGTCACGGCTACGCATCCGCATCCGCAATACGCAGCCTACTAAAGACTCTTGCCCGCGCGTCCACCAAAGCCAAAGAAATGTCCCGTCGGATAAACCGGCAGCGGCGAGGGCAATGCAATGTCGTATGTCGTATGTCGTCGTGAGGGTGCCCTACCATCCACGCCTACCCTTTCTCGCCTCACCCTACCACCAACCGCCAACCCCACCCCACCCCAGCCCACCCAACCCACCCACCCCATCCCACCCCCCGCCTCCCTCACCCCAAACTCAAAAAAGAAAAAAACCAAACCAACTACCAAACCAACCACTCCCCATACATATTCGGTCTTTCCCCACGCACATACGCCTCAAACGTCCGCTTAAGCACCGTCGACCAGTCCAAATCGCGTTTATCCGTCTCTTCTTCCTCCTCTTCTTCATGCTCATACTCATACTCATATTCAGGCTCGTGCTCGTGCTGGTGTTTGGGTTCGTGTTGGAGGGGTGAGGAGGGGGCGGGGGAGGGGGAGAGGGAGGAGCCGGAGCCAGACTCTTTCTTCTTCTCGGCTTTGAGCGCGGCGCGTGCGGCGTTTTCGCCGTCTTTGAAGCGCAGTCCGAGGTCGGGCCAGTTACGTGAGGGGTCGAATGGTTTCCACCTAAAGGCGGGGGGGTACGAGAAGAGATGAGAAGGTGAGTATGAAGGAGGGAGGAAGAGAAAAGAACGACGAACCAGAAATTGTGAAAGTGGTATGAGTATGCGCCTTTGAAGAATCCGTCGAATCCTAGTGCTTGTGGTGCTGCGCTATTCTGTGCGGGTGTATCGAAAAAGTCTGCGAACCTACCAACGAACAAAAATCCATCAAAAAAAAACAAAGCAGAACGAGACAGACAAAACGAACGCACTCCGTAAAATACGGCTGTGGCGGTCTATCCCTCTGATAATTCTCCGTATTCAACCACGCCGAATCAAACAGCGCATCCGGCAGCCTCAAAAGCAGCGGCTCCAAATACGCATCGGCCGTATACACACTAACACTCATCGGATGAAAATCCAGCCCATTCTTCAATGCCGTCCTGAACAAAAACGTGCCCAGCGCGCTCCCCCGATGCATCTTCAGCACCGCGGTGTTGTATTTCTCGAGCCTCGACCACCGGTACGCGAACGCGCCTTTCCACCCCCAGAGTTCTTCCCAGTCGCGCAGGAATATCGTGTCTGCGTCGAGGTAGATCCCGCCGAACCGGTGGCAGAGGATGAACCGCGCCATGTCGGAGAGGATGACGGAGAGACGGTCGTATGATGATGAGGACTTGGAGCCTGTGCGTTTGAGCATGTCTTCTTCCTCCCCGCCTTTCTTTGTTGTTGATGATGATGATGATGAGGCAGTGTCGTTCCCTGATCCTGATCCCGATGCTGCGGCGGCCTCCTTCTTCTCGTTTGGGACACTGATAACGTGCCCGCCAGAGTTGAAGAGCGTCTTGAAGCTCCGCCATTCGTCTTTGATCTCCGGCACGCCGTCGAGCTGCTCGGTGGTGTTCCACAGCTTGAACTTGATCACGTCCTTGAAGCGCGGGTGGAGAAAAGGCGATGCCCACGGGCTCGTTTGGAGCTGTGCATACATATCTTGATACGCTGATGGGTTCGGGACAGACGCTGCGGGGCCGGGGTTGATCCACAACCAGAACTGGGGGCGGCACACCGCCGAGTTGTCAGGCCACTCTTTTAGGTGTATACCTGTGTTTTGGGTGTAGAGGAAAGAGAGGAGAGCGAGGTATGGTTTGTCGGTGAAAGGACCGGTCCAGAACATGTGGAACAGCCTTGGGTTTTCGGGGTCGCAGGGCGACTCGAGGGACGAGGAGGGGCGGTATTTTTTGGGTGGGGAGAGGGTGACTTGCGCCTCCAGTTCGGTGTTGCGTTTCTTGACGAGACCTGCATCGGCGTCGGATTCGCCGTTGGGCGCGCCCAGGGCTTGCCGGGGCGCACCAATGGTATCCAGGGTGATGTCGTGCTGGAGCTCGGTGGCATTAAGTTCTGTATAGATGTACTTCCAGTCGTTGGTGTTTCCTCTCCGTGTTCTCCGCCCGTTGTCGAGCCCTCCGCCTACTCGGAGAACCTCCAAACAATCTCGCACGTACTGCGGGTGTGTAAGCGGGTGAATCTCAGTGAAAATCGCAGCGCACCTTGTTTGCAGAAAAATTACAATATTTCATAATGGTGTCCATGTCGGCGACGCTCCCCGGCACCGGGCGGGGGGGATATGCGACATTCGGGTATACGCTCTGAATGTCCAGATAGGTGCGCTTGGGACCCACACCGTATGTGTCGGTGTCCCTCTCGTCAAACGGGATCCGTGAGGGTTTACGGCCCTGATGCGGGAGCGCAGGGTTGAGGGGTGCAGTCTTTAATCCAATCTGCTCTGGAACTGCACAGGATGATGAATGACAGCCTGGCACACGAGCCTCGCCACGTACTAGTTTGTGCGCTCGGGAAATGGCCGCTGGCAATCTCCCACTTCCATATGCGCTGTAGATCGTCTCTTCTGAAGACGAGGGTGGACTGTTCGCCCGGGGGGGATGGGGGCCAGTTCTCTGACCACTGGCGGCTGTCACGGCTGCGGGGGAGCATGATGAAGGTGACGACGAGGGCGATGCATGCGACGGCGACGAGGATGGGGCCCTTTGACCTGCGGCGGGCACCGCGGATGTTGGCGACGTTGGGGACGAGGATGCGGAGGCGGCGGGCGCGGACGCCGGGGATGGGGACGGTGATGGGGCGGGTCCATGTTGAGCGGTGGATCTTGTCCTCGACGGGCGAGGTGTGGTTCGGCAGAACTCCGTTCATCGGGAGCGTCCTCCCACTTTTTCGACAGAGGCAAAGGCAGACGTGGTAGCACAGCCACTCTCATTTCATTCACAAATAAACAATTCTATCATATCTACTTGATCCCACATCTGCAAATCATCTGACACGCCAACGACGCGCCGACGTGGAGCTAGCTTTCAGGGCTTTCAAACCAGAGTGGTACGCCGAGACGGGCTGCTCGAATACAAAATCAAAGCCTGCTTCAAATCAATCCCGTCGTTCGTGAGGAAGTGTCCTCTGTGATCCATAATTGGAAATCGCAAATGAGGATTTTTCCAAGGTCCCGACGGCGATAGAGAAGAAAAGCACAAAGATCATGAAGCTGGTTATGTCGAGCGTCATTTCCGTCATCGGTCTGGTAGTATGTAAAAGTGTGAAAAGTGGGATAAGTGAGATTTGGGGCCCTTGAGCGCGATAAGTAGAAGGATTGACTCGAGTTGATAAGTATCGCGATGAAGAGTTCTATGTAGTGCCTCGAGTCGGATGACAGAAATATGTTATCTTGAATTTTTGCTTACGTAGTCGAGATAAGATCCTCTACACAACTTTTTGGACGTCTAGCACAACTCTCGTTTACAGTCCATAACGGTTCTCGATCTTGCACAGCCGTGCCAAAGCAAGCACCGCTACACTCTTTAGGCATTGTACCAAAATTGCTGATGGGGATGCCAGACGTTCTGTGTGTCCAACAGCCCGGTCAACATCGGTCTGATCATGATCCACACACAAGATTTTGATTCTCCTTAAATATCGGCCATGTTGGCTCCTCAATCCCCCAGGCTGGACCTCCACACGCTACGAATCCTCGTTGACGAGATATGCGACTTAGCTTTTTTGCCCTCTTCTTCCTCTTGTATGCCGTCTCTGCAGCTCCTCCGCGTAGGAATAGTTTGACGCCTGCGACGAACAAGGTATATGTCTCTGCTGAGTATTAAGCACCAAAACTCATATTTGACATAGACATCCCTGACGGCCGCCAAAGCCCCTGCCGAGAAGGTATGCGTCCCACTGAACGTCCATCATGAATTCAGAATGACGATAAGCCTTTTTTTTTCATCAACACAGGCGCCCCCGCCACCTCCAGCTAAACATAAGCTTCCCCTCCCATCTGCACAGTGCAATATGACTCTCAGTGCGAATACAAACAAGACGCACCTGGAGAAACGACAAATATTAGTCCAGGATGTTACAAGTTTCCAAATAGCAGTGCAACAGTTTTATCAATGCCGTTATCTTCTCATGAACTCTCCGAACGGACCATACGCCGCACAGTATGCTCGCCAACCTGCCCTGCTCAGGATCACACCCCTCTTAACGGCGGAAGAGGTTGGAAGGGAGATTTTTTATCTACAGGCTGTTAACCAGCTATATGCATGGGGATACCATAGGGGAGGCCACCTTTCGGCGAAGAACCATTTCTTCATTTTTATGAAAAACATGGGACGCAAGTGGGCAGACGTCGCCCCAGAGGATCCACCGTTCTTCGCAAACAAAGACAACGTCATACGTATACAAGATGACGCAGTCACTCGCTATTATCAAAGATTCGGCATTGTGAATCGGTGGGTCATCTGTGTTGCTCATTCAGCATGGTACCCTCATTCTTTTCCGTCTTTAGAAAGATATACAAGTTGTACGAGAGTTTCGTTTATTGGAGAGGACCAAATGGATGGGTGGCAGAGATAGTGGATTGGGAAAAGGCTTTATTTACTGGCAACGTGAGGCCGCCGAGGACTATATATCCTCCACTCACTTATTATTAAGTAGCCTCTGCATCGATTTCAGATGCGCTCGCAATAACAAGTCGGCTGTCAAATGCGACCGTGACCAGTACTCAGTTTGACTCGTTATTCTCTACTCACACTGGAGCCTTGCGAAACTTGAAGTGTTCTCTTTTAGACCCGTATTCCAGCTCGCGAATAGGGTAATTCGGATCATGGAAAGCCTGCATCGCTGAGCCGTTCGTCCTCACTTCATGAACCAACTGATGCGGAACCGAGAATCCATCCGGTCGCATCGACAGTCCCAGTGATTGATGGTCGCTCAGGTTCATCATGGAATGTAATTCCATTAACATATTGCGCCCACAAGCTCTGCCTCGGCACTGCGTATCCGCATGGGATATGAAGAAAGAGATTTGGATTTCCTGGGTTCCCGGTTCTTCTATGCGTAGATCAGCCCAGTCAGGTTAGTAGTAAGTCTTGTGTTCCGCCGTACCTTCTCCCCAAGTCTCCTGAACCATGGGTGTTTATCGATCGCTTAATCGTTTGAACTGTGGGCCCAACTTCCATCAAACTATGATGATGCCTTGGTACCACCCGGAACTGATCGGTAAGGACTTCTCATAAAAGTTCTCGTGTGTGGTCGAATTCCTCAGGCTGGACCTCCTGCAACCCCTTCATACTTAGAAATATGCGATCAAGCTTCCTAACGATCTTCTTCCTCTCGTATACCGCCTTTGCTCTTCCGCTGCCAAGGGATACTAGTACGCCACCGCCTCCTAAGCTCAATACGGTATGTCATCGAGTATATATTTCCACTTCTTGGAATGACGAAAACCCTGTATTACATAGACCTCCTTAAGTTCACTTGTCGTTCCACCTGAAACGGGCGCTGTACCCTCAAGTGTAAATGCAACCACGTCTCAGCCTCCGCACTTGGTGAAGCGATATGGCCCAGTGCAAGACATTGTGAACATGTGTTCTCGCGTGCAGTGGCGCTCAGGCTCAACGGACTCCTGCGGTTCGGTTGGAAGAGGAACTTATGGCCAAACATATGCCATAAAAACTAGCTATAACTCCCGGCCCGGGGGAGCACAAGCCATCCTCAAATCCATAAAATTAGGGACTCTTTCGACAATGCACGACGTAAGAAGGGAAGCCCAACATCTACACGCTGTCGAACAGCTTTCCGGGTGGGGATGCAACCAAGGAGAAACACTATGTTTCATTCTAATGCATTCTATGGGGGTGTCGCGCGAAAAAATCCTGACTGGGGACTTGAGGGATTACGACGAGCGATCTAAATCACTCTTCCGTGACAACAAGGAGGTTGAGGTGATGCAAGATCAAGCAATTCTGCGTTATATCAATAGATATGGCGTCATACATCGGTAAGTTCTATTCGTAGCCCAGCCAGGATACACACACTGGCGAACATGCACTGTTTTCTGATCTTCGATCTCCAGAGATTTTCACGACAACAACTTCGTGTATCGTCAGACCGGATATCCAAAGTCATGGCAAGCGGAGTTAATCGACTGGAGTTTGGCTGTACCCATTCGACATGATCTACCCCAACTAATGAACCGGGAAATTATATACACACATAGTTACTAGCTAGTTGTTGCCTTGATTTTCTCAATAACTAGTGATTGCCAGTTGCAATGCGTGACGACTTGACACACCGACAAAACTGTTCCAAGTTAAATTATGGGTATGTTACGACGATCCGAACGACGTAGTGTCCATGGTAGATGAGAAGTATATACATATATTGTAGGTGATACAGCCATTTAAGGCTACTCACTGGAGTCACGTATACTGTACGATGTATCATGCATCAGAATGGTTGGAAGTCGCCTGCTCAAACGTATCAATCTCGCTGTCATTCAGTTGTCCGGCCTTCGAAGACGCGAATGCCAAGGGACCAAAACTACGCGAATGTTTTGTGACGGTGTCCTGTGCCCAAGCTCGACCCTGGGCCACTCGATAGATGATTAGGTATCCAGCAATTTGCTAAACGACGATGTGAGCAAACCCTTCATTCCAAAAACGTACGCAATCACATACCTGGCCACACGAAGCGGCAGTCAAGAAAGTTTGGTTGAGAGGATTTCCAATAGCATAAGTAATAATGAAAATGAGCGAGAGGACAGAATACAGAGCAGCAGATTCTATCATTATCGTTGCCAGGGACACGTAGTGTGAGGCTTGCTCGACTGCATCAGGCAATGTGGCGAGCATCCTGCGACGATACAGAAACAGCCTGATTGTGATGAGGATGGTAATGACAATGTTGACGCTCAAGGAGATGACATAGTAGGAGGTTCCAAATGCTTGCGGGAGGGCACTATACATTGATAAGCCCGGTTGGCTTGACTGCAATGTCCAAAGCGTTCCTAACGCTTGTAAAACTCAAATCAACACAATGCTTGACTGATTAATCTTTCCGATTTATGACTCACCAAAAGATGCCAAAAGTATCAAAGCGGGGATAGCTGTTACAGCATAGGCTATTTTGCGTCCGGCTCCGGCCCAGATGACCCAACAACGCCACAACTCGACTGCATTAGTAAGATTGTGAAAGTATTGGCATAGAGAACATACAATCAACAGATCTGAAAGAAACGTAAGAACAAACAATGTTGCATAAAATATGACGTTGATTGGTAAGTTTTGAGTAGCTAGAAAATAGGCCCAAGGACCGCCGGGGTAGTTACGGTTGTCAATGTAGATGTCTTGTACTGTTTTAGCCTGGACAATCATGTAGAGGGTCTCGATGGATATAAGAAGCGTCATATAGGCAAGCAGGTAGCGAGATACGGCACGCGTGTTCCGGGTCTTCCATAGAAAAGAGGCACAAGAGGCGTACAGGACGAGTTCAGCACCTGAAAGATTTGAGTCCAAGCATTCTAAAGCTGGAATTCGGAACCTGTAGCATCATACACTCACCGTACCCTGTTCCGCTTATAAAGTCACCTGCGAGGAAGGTTCGTTCTAGAAATATGGTCTCAGGTA
>JAGGAR010008063.1:0-11201 GCA_017657315.1 Termitomyces sp. K1Ag
ATTTCAAAAAATTTCCCCCCTTTTTGTCCGGTTTGGCGAAAAGCCTTAGGGGGTATTTTCCGGGGTCCTGTCTCCAACTCGCGATGGATGATCGCTTTAGTAGTACATCATACTCCATTCAACATACTCCGAGAACCACGTGAAATCCAACTCGCACAAGAAACGTTTGTTGAAAGAGGCAAACACAGCGTAAAAACAATGTAGACGACGGTTTAAACTTGACAGGAAAAAAAATCTCAGGCTGGAAATGATATGCATAAGTCTAGGGGCATGGCTGCTGAATTGTCTGGGTGAACATATGCATAATAGTAGCAGTCTAGGCCATGCGCGATGACTGCGGAGACTGTGCAAAGCTATGCTTTGATCAGTCACAAGCCGACTCGCACTATGACCTGGGTGACAAGTTCAATGATCGAATCGTTATCAAATTGATGTACCTGAATGTAAATTGTCAATAAATTTGAACGTTGAGCGTTGAACCTCAAAGTGAGGGCAGGAATGGATCATGAATGAATCATTCGATCGCGCTTGGATTGCGCATTTCGACCGCTACGGAGACTAAGAGGCCGCTAAAGGGTAGTCACTGCATCCAGAGGATTGACCTATGTTGTGGATTGGCGGATGTGGTTTACTACGTCAGAACGTATGTATACCAGGGACCTAAAAAGTGAACTGGAAAATATCTCGCCTTTCCACTCACAATCAACCGACCAAACACTGTCTGATGTACGACACAAGGATAACCGTGAGTCTGAAAGCTAAACAGATTTTGAAACAGTACTCTCCATTACTTACAACCGCTGCGAGTCCACCGCCACAATTGGTATTATGACACAACATAAACCCTCCTATTTCCATGAACTTCAATATTCGCTGCCATATACGTAACGTTTCATTCAACGAGTCTGACACCGAGTTGCCACCGAGTTGCTACCGAGCCCTGAGTATGGTAACAGTTCTATTCATTGCACGGATAAGACCCGCTGGTATAATCTTAGTTATGACCTATAAATTCAAAGAGGTTCATGGCATGGCAACAGTGATTATTGCGTATGAAACATGGAACTCGTTCTTTCAACTGGGACAAATGCCATCAAGGCGCCATTGGCGATTCAAGACACGCTTGTGTTCGATGTCCATCCACAGTCTGGTTTCATGCCACCCGAGGCCCCCATGGCACGTCTCCCGCTTTCTTGGGAACCGTGGGAGATGATTTTAGATGCTGCAGTTGCAGCGAGGCTTCAGCTAGGAGACAAGCTCGATATCACTGAGAAGGAGAAGATCGCTTCAGAGTCATGGCGAGCGAATGTCCGTCAGGTACGCCACATTCCAGCAGACTTCTGCGCAAGTTATGACACCTTTGAACTGTAGATGCCTCTGTTGTCGAGCACGGAGCTTCAGTCATCGTGCATACTGCTTCGTCGAGCGCACCTTGTTTTGACCTACATAATGCACTTCTACATCCAGTCCTTGCCACCAGATGCCCCGGTAATCATCCCTCGACCACTCGCACTTCCTGTGCTTCGAGTATCGGCGAGCCTTGACATACCACCACTCCTTACCTTCTCCGACACGGTGTTATATAACTGGATGTCCAGACATCCATCAACAACGAGTGTCCCCGCAATCGACAACCTTCGCACAAGAACGATGTTCTCGAGTCTTATCGACGAGGAGGAATTCTACCTTTGCTCTGCACGCATCGAACTTCGTGGCGTAGATGCCCTTGAGCTGATGCGTGCGACCATGAATGAAATATTCATTGGAAACCAGACAGCGGTCTGTTGCATCACAGGATACTTGCAGACTATGGCTAGGACCATCAAGGAGTTGAAAGCACTGCTGATGGACGTGCGCAGGGGATGTCGTCCAGAGGAGTATTACAACGAGGTACGACCGTGGTTCCGTGGCGAAGATTCAGATCCAAATGGACGAAAATGGGGTTTCGAAGGCATAGAGGACGATCCGTCGCTGAAGACACCATCGGAACTCTCAGGTCCGAGTGCAGCCCAGAGCTCACTAATTCATGTCTTAGATGTGTTCCTGGGCATCGACCACAAGTCGTCGTCCCCAGGGAAGCGACCGTTCATGTCTCGCATGCAAACGTACATGCCTCGGAACCACCGACTCTTCTTGAATCACCTCGCTTCCAGCCCGCGACCACTACGGGCGTTTGTGATGGCATCCGGAGACGATTACCTCCACGAAGCATACAACTCAGCTGTGCTCGCGTTGAAGGAATTTCGAGATGCACATATGATAATTGCAACACTGTATATCTTGGGTCCTGCAAGAAGAGCAGCTAAGCTAGCTGAGACAACGGATCAGAAGGATGGACAGCCGTTGTTGGGAACTGGAGGCACGGATCTAGTGAAGTTTTTAAAAGATACCAGAGCTCGTACATCGGCAACCATGATACCCTAGACAGAGATATCTTTGTATGCCGATCCAATATACCATTGCCGGCGTAAAGCAGATTTTTGCTTGTAAAGAATGAAATTTGCTAAGTCATCTAGGCCAAAACCGAGTCAGAAGGGATGTTATAGCTGAAACAACGAACAATAGAGTAGACCGTAGGTATGGAACAATTGGAAAACAGTTGTCCTGATGAATATACTGAAGGCTGGTGAGTGTAATTGAACATAATGTAAGGAGGCAGGACGAGATTTGATTGTAGAGCTGTCGACCAGGAGCCCTTCACAGACCTCTGAGTCTCTTCGATCTCCTCGGTGTGTCCACTTCGGGATTTTCTTCTAGCATGTCGGGTACAGAGATAGAATTTCGAAGTCTTTTGGACGACCTCCTGGCGCTTGAAACTCCGTCTTCAGAACTCCCATCCCCCACTATCATTTGACGTCGTTCAGACTTGTGTTTCGATGCAGACTGACGAGCAGATTTCCTGGTTTTCGTTACCACCGAGCGCGGTGAGGTACCTTCCGCTGGGGTAGAAGGTCCATCTGGCGGAGGAACTCGTTTCTCAACGCCTTCCGTAATCTTTAGCACTGCCGCGGAGAACTGTGGGAGCGAGTCGAAGCATTTCATGAAGTGACTCTTAGAGCTTTGTAGAGTGGAACCTGCGGGGAAATATATGCTGATGCGGTACAGGGTGTCCTGATCGCATCCTTGAAAGACAACGGATTCCACGGTGGCAGTAAAACCGCACTGTTTCATCAGATGGGCGAACTCTTTTTCGAACGAGGGAACATAGGGATCCAAGCGACGCGAATGTTTAGGAGGAAAGATAGTCAAAGGGATGGATGGATTTGTAGCCCACATTGGCGCCAGGCTTGGATCGTCCGCATTTTTGGATAGATCGGAGAAACTGCACATAAGAGAGGTTAACTTGTCAGTTGATCTGATTTGCATATCGACATATCACGAAAAACTCACCGTCGCTCGATATCCTTCATAACTTCTACTCGTGCATTCTTGATCCATTCTTCTGCTTTTTTATCGAGACTTCCCACAGGCTTACTTCTGATTTGTTCAATACAGGCTTCGAAAAGCGCAGCTACCTGTGTCAAATCCGAGGAAGATGCTGGTGCCATATTAAAATGAAGGACTCTCGCGTCAGACAGACAAACCACAATAGTACTGGGAGGTGATGCTGAAGCGCTGAAGCAGCAAGCTGAAGGTAAGAAAAAGACTCGCGTTTTGATTAGTAATGCCAATATGCCCGCCCGACAACTGTTACACTCCGAATATTTTCAATGGATGGCAACATATGGCAATGAATATTTGACAAGGTTATCAATAAAAGTCCACAGTAAGGGATTCTGATGTATGACTATGTATCAATACGACATTATTCACAGACCTCTGAGTCTCTTGTATCTCCTTGGCGCGTCTACTTCGTCAGGATATTCTTCTGGTGCGTTGGGTACTGATGCTGAGCTTCGAAGCCTTTTTGATGTCCTCGAGGCACTCGCGGGTCCATCTTCAAAGTTTGTATCCCCCGCCCTCTTCACGCCTTGACTCCGTTTCGACGAATGGGTACATGATGCAGACCTAGCAGATTTCCCGGCAGATTTTTTCGCTGTCGTACGCCGCGCTCTGCGTTTGGCTGGGGGAGAAGCAACAGGCTCAGGAACGGCAGGTTCCTCGACGCCTTGTGTGATCCTGAGCACCGCGGCAGAAAACTTTGGGAGAGAGGTAAAGCACTTTGTGAAGTACTTCGTAGTGGAGTTCGGAGGTGTAGGTTGTTGGGAACATTGTCGAAATGGTGTAATCCGTGTCGTCATTCCAGATGTTGTTAGTCTGAATACTGGCATTGAAACCACACTCCTTCATCAAATTTTGATATTCTAATCTGAATGTGGGGATGTATGGATCCGATTGGCGTGAATGACGAGGAGTGAGGATCCTCAAAGGGACAGACGGATTCATAGCACAGTATGGCAGAAGCTGTGGGTTGTACGTTGTCTGCAATCGCTCCGAAACTGAGGAGAAGTTGATATTGCCAGTTACATATACCACTAACACAATTCAATCACTGCTTTTCAATCTGTCTCATAACAGCCACTCGAGCGTTCTTGATATATTGTTCTGCTGCTGTATCCAGATTCTGCTGAGGCTTGCTCCGAATTTGCGCAATACAAGCTTCAAAAAGTGCAGAGACCTGCTTCAGATCAGAACGAGACATGGCAGCGAAGATAGAAAGTGTTCCAGAGGCAGCCTGCAGTGATTCTCCATGAATAAGACATCCTGATTAGTAATACAAGATAAGGGATAACTACGATAAGATAAGCAGGTATTGTGAACTTGAAAGTGCTCTCAACCTGAAAGAAATCATTGAAAAATCATGTACGACGAAACAGACGTCTAGACTTCATGGGTTTGTGTATGAACGCGGCATCTTAGAGCTGCTTTAACTTTTTTTCCAGCTCCGGTTTATTCTGCGCCCTAGCCTGTCGACACTCATCTTGCAAACAGTCCTTACACCCCACAGTCTCGAAGACTCTGGTGTACGAAGGCATATATGGCAATATATATAGCGTCCAAGATATATATACGTGTCAATGATGTTTATCAACAATGTACATTGGTAGCTTCTGGCTGATATTCCTTGGATAATTACTGCAGGGTAGTCTGATCCTCTGGGTCATTCAATATCATTGATCCTAGTTACGAAATATCAGAAAAGGTTCCCAGTGAAATATCCAACTATGACGCTGAAATTTGACCTTACTTTGTATGACTTGCACCTGGAGTGTATTTGAGCGAACGGTGCTGAACTTCTCTGCCTTGAGGCTCTTCATCCCAACATCCGGAAAATCCAGCCACACATCACCATTGTCGTCAGTTGTACTCCCACCCACGGAGGCCCCAGCAATTGGTTTACCAGTCGATCCATCTATTACATGATACTTGGTTGAAGAATTTTTAATGGCTTGCCTGGGGCCGGTCAAGCGTAGGGCTTTCTGCAGGGAAGGGGTGAACGCCCATAAAACTTCATCGCCTTCCTTGACCTCTAGCTGGCAACCTCCAACCTGAGCAGGTACGTAGTTCAAATACAGGAACCAGGAACTCTGCGAAGTATTGACCGACGCCGGTACACCAGCGATCTGAGTCACAAGGTAGTCGTCTAACGAGGTGTACCATTGGCTGGAAGCGGGTCGGGGATCAGCCTATCACCTCATTGTTACATTGCAATAGGAAAAACCGACCCGTCCCACGCAAATTGCCCGATCTTGGAAGCATCGTCAAGCGCGGCTGTCGCTACTGGAACAGGACTAGGATGCGCGCCGTGATTGGTTCCGTCGCAATGATGCATGTCTCCAGAAAGCGGATTGACGACGTGGCCTCGCGTAAGCACATCTCCATCATAGAGAGTTTTGTCCCCTTCGGCGCGTACATTGACATGAACAGGTGTATTGTCCGACAATGCAGCTACAGCAAGAGGAACGAGAAAGCAGACAAGCTTGAGTGTAGACAGAGTCATGAAGCCTTTGATATAGACACTGGATTACCTTCCAAGCTGCTTTTAAGCATGACCCTTCATCGGATGTGAACACGGTTGTCAACTGGTGGCAAGCTTGCTCGACCGAGTTACAACACCTCGGTTGGGGAAGAAAGCCATATTTAGTTATGTAAATCGAGTCTTTCAGAACCATTCTGGCTGACATCCTTACCATGTCGAGAAGACAGGACATCGAGGATGTTGACCCGGGAGTAAGTGTTCTTCTACACCAGTGACGATCTTTGCCGAGCACACAACTTTGGAAAGACAGGGGCTCAGGATACTTATAATCAATTCATCTAGGCTCAATGAAGCTTTTTGTGTCCCGATCCAAGGTGCCACCGGTTGATATCTTGTCGACGAGCCTTTGATGCAGATGACAATCGATATCTAGGTCTAAATTGAGCTTAGGTCGACATCCTCATATTCTAGTTGGTCTTACGTACCCGTCGTTGGCTAATGCGAATTGGGTTAAGAGGGTAAGTGAAGTAATTGACCATTAAGTACGGACAGTTGGTTCGTCTTGCAGGTAGTCTGGGCTGCTAACCAATGATCATGATGATGAGCTCCTTACGGCTCTTCGGCTCTCTAGATACTAATAGAACCTTAGCCAAGGCCCGTATGAAACCGATTTACAACAAACCCGGACACGCAAGATACACGCGTGCTCTTTGATAGACGTCTCAAGAGAGCAGGACAAAGTGAATCAATCACTAATTTGGACAATTTATATTGCAGTCCTTGGTGAAGTATTTAACAGTTAACAGTTAGTTACAAAGTTTCCTTGGGCCGCACGAGGAGCTTCATGCCTGACACCTGGTTTGCCTTCAGCCTCTCAACTCCAGCGACAACGCCGTTCAGTCCTCCAGGAAGGACTTCGTACTTGTGTGGCTATTGTAGCAAATGACACTTGTTAGACAATGTTCGAACCTGGCTATGGATGGTTACATACCTTAATCAAGCCTTCCTCCAGAAGCTCTGTGAATTTGCTGTAGAATTGGATGCCCAATGGACGTGTGTACGGCACATCCCAAATACCATGAACAGCTACAATATTTTTTTTCTCGGTTTGTTTCACCCCATCACTTGCTGGGAGGACAAGAATAAGCGACCCTCCATCGGCAATCAGGTCATATCCAAGCTGTTGAGTATCTGGGAACGACGCCGCGTCGTACACGATTTCAATAGGGCCTGAGATAATCTTGCGGATCTCTGCCGTCTGCACAGCATGCGAGGCGTTTCGGTCGACAACGTGGGTAGCGCCGAGCAATTTGAGGTGCACCTCGTTCCTAGGAGAGGCAGTCGTAACGATAGGAGAGAATCCCGACAGTTTCGCCAATTGAATGACTAGATGTGGAAATTGTTAGTTATACGTTTTGCTGTGATGAAGTAGAACCACCGACCATTCTGTCCCACATTGCCAGAACCACCAAGGATTACAATAGGTTTTGACGCATATTTGCCCCGTGCGGATGCTTCCAAAGGAGAGGTCAAACCAGCTCCATGGGGCTTGGGCAAGTAAAGCCCAACGAGCGCAGAGGAAATAGTAGCAGGAATCGTGGCAACTGATTCAAAGGACATATTGGGCGGGATCTACAAAGATCGGTCATAATCAGCAATTGCCTTAACGAAATCAATTCGATACACAGAACCTTCGCAGTCGTCTCGGCATCGGCCAAAGTGAATTCCTGGAATCCACCCTGTTCAGGTGTCCAGAGCCCTTGGAAAACCCTACAATACAACATCAGCGTTGGAATAGAGAATCGAACGTAAACAAGACATTTACACTCTGTCCCCGACGGCAAAGTTAGATACCCCATTGCCAACCTTCTCAACAACACCTGAGATGTCAGATCCCAGCAGGGTGGGGTATTGGAGATCAAAGCCGTAGACTGGAATCTTCCAATCGATCGGGTTCAGCCCAACTACCTCAACCTTGACTAGGAGCTGCCCTGAACCTGGTTCATGAATGGGTTGCTCCCGAAGGGTGTATGGCCCGAATTTGTTATCGATGAAGAGCGCTTTTTGTGTTCCTGGCATTGTGAAATGAATATACTGATGAGGCGGGGACAGATGGACTAAGTGGGGCTCGCCTTATAAGCGACGCGTTGCCTGCATCAGTCAGCCGACCTCTTGAGTGGGCCTGTGGGAATGAAGATTTGTAAAGCTTGTCAGTGTCTCTTCCATGATGGACCCAGCGCTTGTTGGACTTAGGTAAGCCGAAAACCGTTGAGGTCAAAACAATGAGGTTCGAAGCATTTATTCCCGTCATATAGCCACTTGGGTTCACCGTGAGCTAGAGGGTGCACGAAACTGCTGAAGAAAAGCATAGACATAACAGGCAATGTCAATCTTGATGGTCACCACGGTCAAGCGCCGATGCCATGTAAGTTTGATTAGTATCCCCAGGATGGTGTCAAGAGAAGCGATCGCTTAGTGATAATCAAACGAAGGTGGAGCCAGAGATGTGTCACAAACCCCGTTCACTAAGGAAAAGCTGAATCAATGCAAGATACATCACCTCTACTTATTATCTTCACTTGCACTCGAAATAATCTGATTGATAGATATGATACATAGACGTCTCCTACCGCTTTTCTTTGACGAAGAAGTGGAGGATGACAAAGCTTGCCGAGGTAAACACCACGAAAAAGATCCCAAGGAGAGATATGTTTGGCCACCAGAAGGACTGAGCAACTTATTCAGATATCGATATGCGACATAGATCGAGAACTTCACCTGGGCTCTCAGTCCGAACACGGAGAGAATAGTGGCTGCTGGGACATCAAGCTCCACACCATACTGACAGCAGTTGAGTGATGGATGCATAACAAGTGGACTGAACAGGAAAACCCTTACCCTGACTTCCTTAAGCTGTAGATATCGGAGCTCATTGACAGCCAATGCTTCAAATGCGGCATGGAAGAACGAGATGGTGTGTAGCCACTGCATTGCGGGGATCACGGACTCACGATTGATCAACAGACCTGTGAAAAGAAGGCTAGATAAATGGAATGCAGCATAGTCAATAACGGAATCATCATGATCTATATCCAACTCACTTGAAAAGCATAACAAGCGTTCCGACAAGGCTAGCGACGCTGATGCTTGCGAAGGCGATAGATAGTAGTAAGACGACGCTAGCAGTCGTCAAGTTGAATAGAACGAGGGTGAGCATGAATTTCCAAAAGCCGGGGACAGTGGGTACGAGGCCGACAAGGGGATAGACGATGCCACCGAATAGGAGGGGTGGAACAAGTCGCAGTGGCAGAATGTCGAAGAGAATCTGCATTTCTTGGTAAATCGTGGGTTTAACACTAGTGGCAGGATTGGCGTACCTTGGATGAGAAGTAAGTGAATGATGAGTAGTATCCATTTGCCCTATCAATAAGGGTTGATTAGACCTCAATGCTCGAGATGCTGCAAACTTACCTCTCCCGCATAAACAGAATCCGCTCGTTTGCAAATAATCCGAGACTTGAAAGGCACGAGAAGCCGAATAATGCTAGAGTAAAAAAGAAAATGCCTATAAAATATCGATCGTCAAACCCCACAATCGCGCGGAAAACATAGAAACCCACCCAATCGATTCTGGAATCCAGCAATATCGTTGCTGAGGACAAAGCCATGAATATCCGAGCACAAAAATACAGTACCAGGGAAAAGAACTCACGTAACATTATGGAAAAACAATCCACAGATTACTAGTTAGTAAGGATCAGCAACACGTCCTTCGGACCACCAAGAAAAAGGCACTCACACGCAAGCACAATAGACGACACATAATGCGCCGTTAACAACGCCGGGTCCCTATACAGATTCTTGAACGCCCTCCCACTCAAAATCCTAAACTGCGTCGCATAACTCGCCCTCTTCCTGCCCCT
Organism: Termitomyces sp. K1Ag; assembly: GCA_017657315.1. Taxonomy (NCBI): domain Eukaryota; kingdom Fungi; phylum Basidiomycota; class Agaricomycetes; order Agaricales; family Lyophyllaceae; genus Termitomyces; species Termitomyces sp. K1Ag. Next base: position 9,844 of record JAGGAR010008063.1, read on the forward strand.
CAACAACGTCGTCTCAAGCGCCACATCCGGCAGTGCGCCGTTCCCCATTTCTTCTCCTCTCACTCCCGCTCCTGCACCAGTCTGCCCATTATCCGACAACGCTGTCTGTCTCCTCAACTCTTCCGTCTCCGCCTTGATATCCTTCGCAATATCACTTGACGCATACGCGTCCACCAGCGCAGCGAGTTTCGCCGAAATCGGCTTGTTCGCGCTGCTCGCGGAGGATGTAACAGCTTCGAGGAGCTGCGAGGTCTTATGTTTAAGGTATCGCCCAGTCGACGAAGCGATGGAGTTGGCGCGTGTGCGGAGCTCTGTGTCACCATCTGGCGTTGTGTTGCTACTACTGCTGTGCCGTGGTGTGTGGACAGTACGCAGACCGAGCTCTTCTTCGCCTAAGTTGGTGGGGCGTTCGACGGGAGAGGAAGACTCGTCCTCGATGCTCTCATCGATTGCACTATCGGGATTCTCGCTTGAATCGAGGCTAGCGTGCATGGTGAGATCGACTGCAGGGTTTCACGATCAGCAATGAATCGAGTGGTAATGTAAAGATCATCACATACTGAGGTAGTCAGCGATGTTGAACCCAGGTGGACAAGGCCTGCCTATCGATGTGAAGTAAGCGTGGCACTTGGAAAATTCTCCGGAATAGACGAGTTTCCCGCTGGCCAGGAGGACGAGTTGGTCGAAGAGAGCGACGATATTGCTCCGTGGCTGATGGATCGTGAAGATGACAGTGCGATTGTAGTTCCGAGCCAGGGAAACCAAACTCTCCACAACGTTGAAGGCATTGAAGGCATCGAGACCTGATCAAATTAACGATAGTCTGTACGGCGATCGAAAGACACTCACCGCTCGTCGGTTCATCCAAAAAGAGAATCGAAGGGCTCGTCACGAGCTCACAAGCAATCGACACCCTCCTTTTCTCCCCACCCGAAATCGACCTCTTACCTATAACCACGCATATAAGTCATCACAACACCCAAAAGACCACAACACAACATCCACTCACCGCTCTCCCCAATCCTCATATCCTTAATCCCCAGAATCCCCAACTCATTCATAGTCTCCAACGTCCTATACTTCTTCGCCTCGAAGCTCATCTCCCTCGGCAACCTCAACAGCGCACTATAAAGCACCGTCTCATACACCGTCAACGTACTCATCAACGTATCCTCCTGATCTACGAATCCCATCACGCCCTTAAACTCCGCATCCGCTACCTCTCTCCCATTCACCAGCGTCGTCCCAGTCGCCGTCCCGCGCTTGCCCTTCCGAGCGAGCATATCGAGTAATGTCGATTTGCCCGCGCCCGAGGCGCCCATGATCGCCATCACTTGTCCGGGTTTGACGGACCCAGA
>JAGGAR010008063.1:11647-34620 GCA_017657315.1 Termitomyces sp. K1Ag
TAATGCAAACATTCGCCACCTTCGCAAGTCAAAGTAATATATCGGTCGCCGAAAATACTGTCGATGAGATCATTCATCGCGGGTTCCTCGAACTTGCATCCTTTTCCTGATGTACAGGAAAATGACGCAGGACCCTTAATCTCCTCCTTCAAAAACTCGCCAATATCTGTACCACAACCGCAACGTCAGTCCTTGCCGAGTTCGGTATACGTCATCCGACATACCAACACTCCCATCTTCTCCACAAATAAACCTTCCGGGCACACAACTGCACTTGATCTTCTCACACGAGTATATCGTCGAATTGGTATCATACCCCGGCTTAGTTTCCGAGTTACAATCTTCCAGCGCACAGTAGAAGGACTCGACTTGAGCCGTCCAAAATTGGAATGAACATGTCCGGTCGGATTTCTCGCAGCTGAATGTAACCTGCGGTGGGCGTCCGGGGAGCATGTCGAGGATCTTACGGTCTACATAAAAAGTTAGACAACGTAACGTACTGTTGTATGAAATGATAAGGAAAGACTGACTGGTAACATCACACATCTGGTGATTATTGAATACGGTCTCTCCACCTGTGTAACAAGTCATATTGCCAACTTCCGCGTCGTCGCCTCCATCCAAAGCCGATACCCTACCCGCAAGCGGGAATCCGACACATGCATTGTCGTTCTTGCATACTGTTATCTAGTCAGATTTTGAGCACAACCAGCGTTTCGTACTATTACGTACCATTACAGTTGATACCTCCCCACCCTTCCTTACATTCACAGCTTTCCCCAGGCTCCCTTAAACGCCGATGGACGCCATCCGCAAGTGAATCACACTCTGCCAAGTCAAGTCAGAGACGCGTAATGAGGTAGAACGAACGGTCACGCACGAGGTACGAGACAGTCAATTCCTCCCCATCCTGGCGGACACTTGCACTGTCCATCGTATTGATCACACTCTCCATATTGGCCACAATTAAACGCCGGTAATAGACAATTGAAGCACGGTGGGCATTCCTCTACAACATTTCAACTGGCAGCACACAACCTAGGACAGTTGCACTCACTTGGTGGTATTAGTGACGAAAACGCCTGGTTACATAGTCGATAGATCAATAAACGCGTAATGCCATATGGACTAGGAGTTGACTTGCCGAGATTCCATAGGTTTCATTATTGCCGCTTCTTCTGGTATAGTTACCCGCAAGTGCTGGTGTAATCGACAGTAGTAGTGATAGATAGACCAAGGTGGATGACATTGCCCGACTCGTGGCGAGCCGGTCGTGTGGTGGTGGAGGCCAGATGAATGCTTACTTACGGTTGCGTGCGGTCCGTCGTCGTCTGGAACAAACAAGGATAAATTGTGACTCGAGGAGCATCGACCGAGCGACGAAGTTGATTCCGACGAACTTAGCTAAGTACATAGGGATCCGGAGATCATCTTGATGAGCTTGAATGAACAACCCACTCAAAGCTTGATCACAGGTCATACCAGACGCAATTGACAAGTACAACGCTCTCCCGGATGTCATCAATATTTCTCGCGATCGCTGACTATATGCCCAGCGATCGCGACTCGGAATGCTTATAGATATTAGCTAAATTTCTGTCATACCAACAGAGCAGATATCGATAGAACTAGTGTATATAATGTAAGTCATCAGATTGCGAAAAATTAGCAAGTACGTAGGCCTTTTATATGTGAGATGGTCCCGGAACTTGAAGTACGTAGGAACACATTATAAAGCATTTGATCAACACGAACCGTATCCAAACTGTGGCGCTGCTATTGCCACCACAGCACTTACGAGACACAGCCCTTTTAATCAGACATCAAAAAAAAAAAGTCCAAAAAGGAGATGCTCTGATTCCTGAAATGCAAGTCTGCTCTAAAAGTACAGATATTTTTTTAATGTAGTCAACCGTCGTGTGGCATGGTTGGCCGGTCCCGCAAACAAGAACAGTACTGATATTCCGAAGTTCAGGTTGATCGAAGAGACGATCCAAGTGTGGTGTGGGAGGGGTGGCAACAACAAAGCGCAGCAGGCCCCGATGGGCGTGTATGAGACGTGAAAATTGTGTCAAGATCTCGCGCTGGTCTTCTTCGGTCGTACAACCATCCAACCCATTGACGATGATGAAAAACGGACCGCTAGCAGTGACCTCACGAAGGGGTTCTAGGATGAGTGTATCGACTTGCTTCGGTGTCGACCTTTGCATGATAAAAGGATCGCTGTGCATAGATTTTACGAGGCTTGCTTGAAATCCTGGGATTGATAGCGCAAGCTGGAGTGCGAGGGTAGGGACAAAGTGCTTGATCGAGCTGCACCTAGGTCGCTGCGAGCTGAAGAAAAAACTGGCTGCAAGTTCCCCTGGCTTTTCCCATTGCTCGGCAATATTCTGGGCGATTGCTGAATTGAGATTTCGTGAAGGCCCAAGGAGGCAGAGCAAGGGTTTGCTGTCTCCAGAAGAAGCCCATGTTAACACCTCCCGGAAGATTATTGTCGATGCTTCAGGGCGGGATCCGGTAAGTGGTAGGTGCTCCTGTGAGTCGTATGCGGCACCCAAGGCGGATGCTTGGTAAAGTTTGAGAATGACTACGATCCGTTTAGGATTGACTTCTAGGGAGGACAATGAAGTGCTTATTTACCGGGATCTGAGTAGTAATTATGTTCTGTGACTCTAAAGTCACCGCCAGTAACAGTGATATGTCTGGCCTTTGTGAACATGAATGAGGGAAGTACTTGGGCTTGATAGGTAGTGTCGATGTGGGGTGAACGTTCGAAAGTGAGTTGCACAGCGCTTCTAACTTCGAAGCGCCTTCACAGCAGTCGCATGTCAGCGCGACATAGCCTTCTGCAAAATGATCTGAATCCATAAAAGTACTTCCAGTGTCGAGGGTCATTAAGAAAGCATGTAGTTATGGGATAGTCCATTGGAGGAGTTAATACTCGCGTTGTAGGGATATATGTAAGAGAGTTTGAGTCGAGCAATCGACCGTTGACTGGAACATCTAATCTTATCTTATCTACATGGGCCGTGACCATATATGGAATTACTATAACGTGTTGATCCATGGCAGAGAACCTCTTTAGCAATACTTAGCCTCACAGAGCACAGAGCCGTCAGTTAGACGGAATGATCCATTTTTCTGACTTTCTCATAAACTTGGCTGGATGGGCTCACGTCCTTCTTGCGCCCTACACCAAAGTTGAGGAAAGCTTCAATCTCCACGCGACACACGATGTCCTCTCGTACGGCGTCAGGCTAAGCGCTCTTCCCAACGTACGTCCTCGCCTGTTATCAACACTCTGCTTTCCCTCATATTACTTGCCTTTTGTAGTATGACCACAAAATCTTTCCAGGCGCCGTTCCACGGACTTTCATCGGCAGCGTCCTCCTAGGATGGGCCTCAATACCACTCATCTTTGTGCAGAACATGGACGGTTCCTTGGAGAAGCTAGATATCCAAATAATGAGTTAGCCTCTTCTGATCTTTCTCGGTTAAACGTGTCTCACAGTTCTCAGTTCGACTCACACTTGCGACGGCTAATGCACTTAGCCTTTGCCTCGTCCGACGCGCCGTCTCGCGTCGGTTCGGCTCCTTCATTAGTGCCTACTTCACACTACTCAGTATAACACAATTTCATCTTCCGTTCTGGATGGGAAGGACCCTGCCCAACATGTTTGCTCTGATACCCGGTAAGTCATCCCACGAACCGTGGAGTCTGTCACCTAACGCAATGAGCCAGTGAATATTGCTGTATCATTTCTTCTAGATAGAGCCCCAATATCATTCAAACCCTCGAGTAATGCTGTGGCCACAGCTATAGCCATTCTGACATTTACTACGGTTGCTTTACGCGCAGAAATCTTGTTGCTACTCGGGCCTATCGCGCTCCAATCACTGTTCTTTGGAAACATCACTCTCAGGAAGGTCATAGCGGTCGGTCTGATATCTGGTTTGGCGTCGCTAGGTAAGTGCCAGACATTCATTTTTACCCCTTCCCATGTTCACAAAACGGATAGCCTTGACCATGTCTGTCGATTCCTACTTTTGGGGAACTCCCTACGTCTGGCCTGAATTCTCTGGGATCTACTTCAACGTCTACGAAGGCAAGAGTGCCGATTGGGGTGTAAGTTCCTTACTTCCCTGAGTACTCATGAATTCTGAGATATGGTTTCTTGTTTCGCAGACTTCCCCGGTACACGACTACTGGACCTCTCATCTCCCAAAGCTTCTACTCTCATCCCTTCCGCTTGCCATTATAGGCTTCTTCCAGGACCTGCGCATCCGCAGACTCCTGTATCCATTCCTCGTGTTCGTCAGCCTCCTCAGCTTCCTCGGCCACAAAGAATGGCGATTCATAGTCTATGTCGTACCCGTATTCAACATCGCAGCTGCACTTGGCTTAAGAAACCTGTAAGTTCTCTCTTCACTCACTCACTTTACCCGAAACTGACTCGCTGGATGAATGAACAGGACAGTCATACCCAGCCGCAGCAACCTATTCGTCCTCTCGGTCTTCATATTCGTCTTCGGGATCAACATACTCCTGACCTACATCCTTACACTTACCTCGCGCCTGTGCCGTCTTCTTAGCCCTCTCCCCAAAAATCCCAGTCCCCACACGCACAATATCGCTTCCAGCCTTCAACGCCGCCTCAAAATCACTTGACATGCCCATACTAAGCACCAATCTCCCCTCCTCTCCCCACTTCTTTCCCTGCCCTTCTAATTCCTTCACTAACAACCCCTGCAGCACATCCCTCGTCTCCTTCAACCTCTCAAAATCCGGATTCTCCTTTGTCTCCTTCGCATCAAGGCTCTGCTCCAGCGATCCGATCGTCATCAGACCTTGGAGATGCAGCCTCGGGCACTCAGTGATCACGGTTTTCGCGAGATTGAACAGCTCCGACGCCGTATTCTCTTGCGACGCGAAGGAGAGAGGAAGCAACCCAGATTTGACGTCCTCGCAAGAGGTATTGATTTGGATAAGAATGTTTAAGGGCGTTGTGCGTTCTGGAGGTAGGGCTTTGTCTAGTGCTTTGGCGGTTTTGGAGGATGTTAGGGTTTGAATTGTATGAAGATTTGATATTGCTAGCAGAAAAGAATATCTGAGATACGCCTTGAATCAATGACTGATAATTACTCGCCTGCAAGTGTCTTAGCTTTATTCGACTGAAGCGTTCCTATGAAGTGCCAGCGAATCTTTGCAGGAAGCTGCAAAATGAAGCAACCCACAAGACGATGAATAGACGTTCAATCGATCACAGGGTTAACCATTACACACAGCTTCAGCCTTCTCAACCAACTCCTGGACATAATTCTCTCCGAAATCCAAATGCCCATCCTCATAGCAAGTCAAGATATCAGAAGCTGGTTTATATTTCGAGACCGCAACCAAAATTGGAGCATGAGCGCGTCCAGCAGCAAGTTCTTGGACCCGAGATTTGATTTCCACAAGGGAGGCAGAGACTTCTGCCGCGCGTTCTATCGATGCTGACATGGTACGATAGCGATTTGCAGGCGTAGATATGAAGCGATGCCGGGGCCTTGGTGGATGTGATAAGAGGATGGGCCGAAAGGCCGATCGAGGTACCATCCAAAAGTACTGTTCTCAGGTGGGAAAGTTGAAAATTATGTGACATCTCCGTACGTCCTTCTTAATACTAACCCTTTACCCAAACTTCTCGAATGTGATGCATGGGATAGGCATTGACCATGTATGCTTCGTCAAATTGTATATATCACATCTGACAGACTGCGGTAGAACCAACCTCGATGAGGCTTTTTCCTAGTCTAGAAAAGAATCGGTTATACACTCTCTAACTCTTCACTGGCCACAAATGACCGTCTTCCTGAGTCATTGTTACTTCTGTACATGTGGATGCCTGAGCTCCAGATGAATTGTCCCTTCTTACAATATCCTGTCATGGCTATCACTGCTGAACTTGGGAAAATCTGATCACAATCTCGCAGAACTCATGATGATGGTTTTAATACTGGTCCTTGAACGTTGAAACTACATCCAATAAAGCTGCGTCTTCCATGTTGCCCAGGCCTGCATTCAAGATCGTTGAGCTCATCCAACCCTGGCGGAGGACAGTTATGTCTCCCTTGCACTATTCAACTACACTCGTTGATGTTATCGGTGCATTATTTTTTCTGAAGTAAGCTTATCTATGACGAATTCATGACCAAGGAAGAAATTGTAGCTCACTCATGTGGCTTAGATGTCCGGATTCCGATGTGACGTAGCGGATACAATTGTCATGTGAATCTGCCCCTTTATTCGATTCGATCCCATCCCTCAAAAACGCGAGAAGAATGTCTGTGACGAAGAATATCTCTATTCTTTACTTCCATGTCAGCCGCGAAAACCGACAGGAAACGCGTTCTTATTGTCGGCGGAGGAGCCGCAGGGATGTCAGCTGCCTTCGCGTTCTCTCAGCACCCTGACCTTTTCGATGTCGTGCTCTATGAACGTTCCGTATCACCAGGAGGAATGGCCACTTCTACGCCGATCGACAAGGAGAAATACGGAGCCGATTATATCAACGACGGTGTCCAAGGAGCCAGCCCAGTCTTTCATAACACATACGCCATATTTGATAAACTTGGCTTCAGTGCTAGCGATGTTGGAATGCAGGTCAGTTTTGGGAAAGACCCAGAAACCGAGTTCTGGAGCAACGTGTTCCCCAGTCAAGTCATAGACAAGTGAGCTTAACTGAGATTTATATGTCCTAACCCATTAGATTGACTTGTTTTTAGATTTAGCGCAGACATTAAGAAGTTCGGCAAGGTGCTGAAAATAATTAAGGCAATGGAGCCTGTCTTCGCTCTCATTTCGGTCTCCGCCATGCTTCGAATGTTCATGTTCTCAAAGGTCCGGTCAATATATAAATATCATTGCATTTGTCATCTCACCTTCCGCATGTATAGGAATTCGGCGAAGTGATCGTGTTTCCATTGGTGGCTTTGTTTTTTGGAACAGGGAATCAGACTCCTTTCATCTCTTGTGCTATCCTGGAGCGGGTTTTCATGGATCCTAACATGCGTTTGGTACGTATGAATTCTTCACGTCAATCGTGCGAGTCGTACGAATGTTTACGATGATCTTATATAGTTTGAATACTCCTCTGACACCTTCCTGGCTTCGATTCCGACTATGCGTGCCTTCCCTCGACTCTCCGATCTGTACAGCGCGTGGAAGGCACTTGTCGAGCAAGCTGGCCAGGGTTCCGTCCGAGTCATTAACGAAAGGGAAGTCATCCGTGTCGAGCGTTTTTCATCCAAGAAGATGGGAGGTGTTTCGGTTTGGAGCCGTCCTACTAAAGGCACCAACAACGAACAGATTGTGGTAGATCCAGGTGAAGAGATTCAAGAGGTCTTCGATGAACTTGTCATCTGCACGGATGCAGACGCAGCCTTGGCTCTGCTTGGCAAGGATGCGCGGTGGCTCGAGAAACGCGTTCTTGGCAATGTCAAGGTGAATACATTAATCCACCTACCCTTCCACTTCATGCTGACGATATCCAGTATCTCTGGGACGTCACGGTGACACACAACGACATTGATTATATGGAAAAGGTAAAGTTACGTTTCCACTTGTTAGGGTCATTCAACGGACGTCATGTCATCCTGACTAGTATTATCGAGTCAAATACGACCCTTGTCTCAATTCCCAAAAGGATCCCGACGACCACGATAAACAAAAGAAATTCAGATTCGCAGAGAAGCATTTCTCGCCGCTCTATTTTATCAGAAGTTATCCATCCGACAAAAATAAAGTTGAGATGAGCTTTGATTTGACCGTTTATCAACCCCAGGCAAGTACCCTGCAATCAAAACATTCGTTCCTCTAATACAGCCACCACGAAGTTTGATGGCGTTCCGCCTCGGGGCCCACAAGCGAGTCCGACTAGAGACAGCGACGACACGGAGTCAGGTTCTCCGTCCGAAGAGAATGTTCCAGGCGGCATCCCACTAGAGAAACATGTGTTCCAAACGATTTTTCTCGACAATTCTCCGGACAGCGCACGCCTCTGGTCGAAGGGCGAAATTGACCCGGAGAAGGTTATACTCACTTCACATATTGTCTTTGATCATCTGACATGTCTGATTAGATCATTTTGGAGAAGTGGTGGAAACAACCAAGTCATCGATGGCAGCACTATGCAGGGACAGTACCCTGGATGGGCCTAATCAATGGCAAGGTATGGCCCGCGCTATGAAACATTGTGCAATAGGATTTATTGACTGCGTAGAACCATACCCACTTTGCTGGAGCTTGGACTATTCTCAGTGAGATTTTCTTCAATAACGAAAACTCATTGACTGATTTTGGCCACAGATATGCACGAGATAGCAGTTGTATCTGGCCTGGCGGCGGCTTATAGACTGGGAGCGGCGTACGTGAATCAATACCATTGGTGTCGGTGATTTAAAGAAGTTGAACTCGTTGCAGGTATCCGTTCAGGGATGATGAAAAGTGTAAACGATTATTTGCTCTTTGTTTAGGAGCCAACCACATGGGGCGATTGGTGAGTTAGTTATTGATATTGATAGGTAGTATTTCTCATTGAGAAAACTAGAGAAAGGAAGACAGAAAGGGCTTTTTCGTCTAGTTGTTTGCTTCCCCAAGGATTCTTATTGTAATATCTGGTAGTCTCTGCATATAAAAATACACAATTTGGTATGCTCCTAATAGAGATCTTGTCTCAAATCGCTCGTCTATCGATGCCTCCTGCGGCGGTATGGGGTGCAATAATGCCAAATAGGGCCGTCAATTTCATAGCAATGGTAATCTTGTGACGTACGTCGACCGATCATGTAATACTCCCTCAACTCCTTTCCTGCTGACGCTTATGGCGTGCGTGAACGCAATTGAACAATAAGCACACGTTGTCTCCATAGCTACATTCAAGCTGAGTATCGGGATCAGCGGACAGCGTTACGTACCGAGCAGCACGATAATAACGATGATTGCCAATTCTAATGCACTTGCAAAAGAAGTTCGGATTTCTACGCATTGTGAGCCTGTATCACAATGGTTGAGTCAGAATACAGGGTCTTGAGAAAAGGAACAGGAAGATCAACCATCTGTCCGGGCGTCCGACATCGTAACTACAGGAGGACACGACAAACTTGGTGGGGACGCAGATAGGTCCACCCGCGGCAAAAATATCTTGTTCGGCAGTTACCTTGTGAAATGGTGTAGTTGCATCGCCTGCCGTCTCGCTCGAGCTCAGATTAAGTCATTGTTTCCTTGACACATGTCTGGTCAGGAGAGGCATTGGTAGCCCACAAGAGGGGTAATCAAAATGAAACCTCCTGTTGAGACGCTTGGCAGGCGTACATGTAGATAGAGCGCAAGCATAATGAACTATTGGTATTGTATGGGGTCGTTTCAATTCTTGCGGAGGTGCGCACTCGTCCCAGTTCAAGCGACAAAAGCTTCTCGGCGGCATCAAAGGCTAGGAGTTCAACCAGAAGCCTTCATCGGGAGATGCACAGTGTGCCAAATGAAGTTGGCGTCGTATACGAAAGGATGTTCGTCTCTACAGCAGAGCCTAGTCTGATAGGTTCCGTTAGCTGAGCCAGAGCAAAGCATTTGATCTGAGTATTTAGGGACGAACTTGAATGAAGCTGGGTCGAGATACCAGTTAAAGTATAGAGCAAGGACCAATAGTAAAACCCGCTCTAGCTCCAGCGAACAAGCCCGTCAGATTGAAGACAAGACGAATCATCAAACATCCGTAGACAAGAGATAGAAGCAAAAGTTATAATGCTCCGAGCGTGTTAGCCATGCCAGTGAATGCCGACACTAGAAGATTTGAAATCGACTCTAGAAAGGGCGGTTGAGCATTAAAAGGTATTAAGAGTCAGCTCCTTAAATCCGGGTGCATCAAGTACATGACATGCGTCTCATGATATTAGGTTAGGGACCAAGCTTCAACACTAATGGTCGAAAGTGGAGGAGATGAAGTTCGAACTGACGGACCTGAAGTCGGACTTGAAATGTGAAAGTTCCCGTGCCAAGTCAACGGTCAATGATAAATCGTATCATCATCCTATGCAGTATATTCGACTCCACCATGACCTTTCCTACCTTCTATCCATGCAAGTATCATATACATGGTCTGATTCCAATTTGTTCAACAATCTGTGCGACACCCAGCGGAATGGATTTATCGCGGTCCGGGAGTACTTGTGGACCATGTGGCTGCTTGTACAGTCCATCGACAACGAGGCAACTGAGTCATCTATTATCCCCACCGATAGCACGTCAAGGAGCTCCACAATCACGCCGTGGGTCTTATGTACATCTGATTTAAAGGGTGTTATTTACCATGTATGACCACCTAGTAACGGCATCACCCCATGCTCGTTGCTCGTTGCTGTTACACCAAGGACGGTAGTCACCCTCCATCCGTTTGAACCCTCGTTCTCTGTGTCATCACAGCTAACTGTGCTGGAATTCGTTCTCTCTGATCTTTGCTGATCTGTAGACTTTCAAATCGCTCGTCACCCTCGCCCACGTTTGCTGCGGCATGCTCTCTATCTATATATATTCGTCATTTCGTTGAACACCACACCCACAGTTTCACTTGTTTTCTTCGGAACAAAGACTCCGCAACCATGTCCACGTCTCCTCCAGTATCTACTTCACGGTCGTGTGTTCGGCCCGTAGAACCCACCTATAAAATGTGCCCTCCCACGCCTCCGGAACCATCGTACTTCTCGATCCCTACGTATTCAACTGTAACAGTATCTATGCCTCTAGTTTCTACATCTTCGACTCCAGCCACCTCACGCTCGAACAGTAGTGGTCGACCAGAGGCGATTGAAGAGCGTCCTTTCTCCCTAGACCACGAAATGCTTGACCATTTTGCCGCACACTTCCCTCCGCCCCCTTCTTCCCTGACACTTCCTATACCTCGGCAGCAGATGCCGGATGCGTTCGCTCCACGCATTGTCACCTTCCACCGTACCGCGCCTCAGGGGGGATCCCTTCCTTCATCGACAGATAGAGCACGTCGTTCTCCTCCGGTCTACTATCCGAAGATGGACGTGTCAACAACACCAGCTAGACACACATTCCACGTACAACTTCCAAACACCATAGAAGCCGAGATGATCACCATTTCAGCGAACAAGGGTGACAAACTCAAAGTTCTAGCTGACGCATGGCATATGCAAAATGACTGTAAGAGTCCTCCATGATCGTAGTATACTTACATCTGATCTGTATAATCAGGTCATTATGAATGGCAAATTTGCTTCGCGCCCCGTGACGCCGACCTGGCTGCTGTCCAGGCTAGATTTGAGCCCAGTGGACACTTGACCATCGACGTACGGAGAACAATAGGGCATGCCGTCACTCTCTGAACCTCTGACAATATATCTTCTCTGGAACTCAAAAGTAATACTATTATCAGCGGCTTGAACGAGTTTTATCAGTATTATGATTACCTTCGGACTGACTTCGCAGACTTTTACACACATGGACTCTGACCCCTTGCATCCATATAACACCCTCTAATTAATGGTCCGCAGGTCGGCTTAGTATTCTAGAGATTTTCAACGTGACTAAGGCGCACAGTGAAAACGTGTTCTGGCGACTTTCTCTCCCCGAGATTCATCCGGGTGCCTTAACACATCAACAATATCTGATCTCATCCCGATCTCAATTGTATTTAACCTTCACTGATCTTTAAGACAGGCACCGCCGTCGTGCATTGTCGGCAGTACACCTAGCGCAATGGTGAAACGTTGTGTAAGCGGACCGTGCCGGTAGTTCAACAGAAACTTGGATAGGTCCAGGTTCGTGAGCACTCGCCATTTCGAATTCATGGCACGTCCTTTTTGCTTGACCATTGCATTGTGTGCTTCGACACAATGGTTTCCGGGGGTTGTTACCGCCAGCCACGGACGTTTCAAGGATACATTTTACAAGGTTTGCCACCAGAAAAACCATATATAGTAGACCTGAAGAACGTGTGGCCGACTCGGGGAGTACTCAGACGGTCGGGCTACATAGTAGGACTGAGAATTAAGTGAGGAATTGCCGCACCTTCAAGTGAACAGCAGCCATGTGGGGTCGAGGATTTTGCGAAGATTTATCTGTGGTGGATCGTTCTGGGGCAGTTTGCCATGCAAAACATCAACCTGCCCTCTCTTAGGGACGTACCACGAGTTTGACCCCTGGTACCTCGTTAGCCTTCAATTCTTTCAGGATCTCTACACTTCCTCTGAGTCCTCTCAGAAGAACTATAGGCAGTTCGCCTTGAAGAGGTGTTGATACCGGACTTTATGCATTCAATATGCTCGAGGAAGGCTGGAGTGACAATAGGCGAGAACCCTGATAAATTCGCAAGTCGAATGGTTACAACGGAAGAGCCAATAACATATGCCGTCTGACTAAATTGTCCAACTGATGTGGATCCCCACAATTTACACTCACCTGGGTATTTCCTCGCGAAAATTCGTTCAAGGGGGCGGTGAGTGGCTCAGAGGGGTTGGGCAAGCACCCTCCCATCACAGCCCCAGTGAGTGTTGAACAGGACGGGTGGTACCTCTTCCAAGGCTCTTCGAAAGAGACGGTACCTCAAAGTGATCGTCCAATGAGATCTGTAAGCTGATGCATGATGCATGATGACCCGAATTCGATCATACGTTTGCAGTAATTATGCCAGAAAGACCCTTTATTGAGAGGAAACTACTTATCAACTTCGGGGCATGCTCTTTTCCGAGTTTGACGACCACGCCTGAAACGTCAGAACCAAAGACTGAAGCGTACTGAGATTCATCGAGATATAAGCCATGTTTTCGATTACGAACGCTTCCCGTTGAAGTTTAGGTCAGGAGAGTTTTCCGAGCACTGTCAACGATGGGTAGTAACCAATATTGTTCAGTTAATCTGATTAATCTAGCATATGGGTCAATAAAGATCCAATACCTCTGTCAGTTCTTCAGATACCCTGTTCAGTCACAAGTGGGGAGCCTTGACTCCTCGTTGCATTAGTAGCCTGATGAAAGAAGAAACATGAGTAAGATAGGCCCGGGAATGCAACCTACAGACCACATGCCATTGTGATTCTCGAGTCACTACAGTGCATTTTGCATCATAACACAACCTGGACAAAAGAGGGAACGCCGTGTGGGACGTGCTGTAACATGTAACGCGACGCGTCGCAACTCGCCAGAAGGCTGACAAGAACCGCCGTTATAAGTACTGATGTCATCCCTTGGTCATCCCTCTCTGCCAGTGAGACATCGTAGTCGTTCTGCTTCTCGCTTTGCCAGTAATTTGCCAGCTCGGCATTTCTCGACATCGCCGTGACCCAACTCTAAGCTCCGATCGATATCTGGTGTAGTCTGAAGGCATCCGGATCAGCACTCGCACTGCCAGGGGTTTTGAAAAATAAAGCACGAATCAAATCTATTCCCCCATTCTTCGTCGTTGTTTCATAGTAAGCGTGGAGCTGAAGTCAGTCCGGAAATCATATTTACCATCCAGATCAACTGCAGGCAGTCTGCACCTGATATCGATTTGGAGACTATTTCGCAAATGGGAGGTAATATACAAACTTGGATATGAGAATCAACAATCTATCTGGGTTGCTCGCCGATTCGTTTTGCCAATGCTTTTTTTTTCAAGTCGCGTCAAGCCACGTGGCATGTCAATGGTCACGTGGTGCGAAGTACAACAACGCCCCATTCTTGGGACCACTCGGCCCGAGCCACCGCTAGCCGAATGCTGTGAGTCTCTGTCCAGTTTCTCGGAAAATCCACTGTTTGCATTTACCGAACAACTTGCAATGCATGGAGAAAACGTCGAACAGTGCAGATCAAAAGGTATTCATCCACAGTACCATATGATTGGAGATTCTTGCACAAGGGCGTGCAGAAGTTCGGTTTCAGGAAGAATGCGACGACCTGGCTAATGCTGGCTTGTTCGGCAATTCTCTGGGATCCGCGGGTCAAGCCATTTTGTGGCTCTCAAAATCATGTTTGCAAAACGGTCAACTCTTCGAATTCCTAGGAGTGATATCATGGGCCTCTACTAGTATATCACTGATGAACTGAAACATTGCAGGCTGAATCACCACGATCAAGACTACTCCGGACTATCAATTATGAATTTTTCATCACGGGGCAAACGGAGCACATCTCTCTGGCGTTGAGACCTGATAGGCTCAGTCGCGGTCTGTCTTCTGCTTTGTTTTCAGAGCCAATATGATTGTAGACTCTATACTATGTTAGCTCCAATCCGCGAAATTCTATTTGCCTGGGCTGTTGGCATCGCCGACGAGCATTGAGGTATGAAAATCTCATTGGTACCCCATCATACCCAATCTAGAGACAAAACGAAAAGGAGACATTACTCCTCTCGTGATTCGTAACGTCAGGCACGGGCACGCCGACCGGACTACGCTTATGCCTGCATCGGAGATTCCTCACAGATGGTTGGATATGCCCGTTCGTAGGTTCTACTTTGGGTTGCCCCCCAGGATTAGGGGGTGTTAAGCGTATGAAAGCGTATGAAAAAGGTGACGCCACGACGCTCCCGAAGCGCACTAGGGCGAAAAGGCACGATACGTGGGCCGGTAGCTCTCAAGAGCCACAAGAAGCGAGCCTTCAGCTCAATATGAAGTGGAATGGGTTTACGAGCGGGATTGGGCTGGAGATCGATAGTCGATCCCCTTCGCCTCTGGAGTATGTTCCCCACTATGGGATGTAAATGCCCTTTAGGCTGGCCACACTCGTGTTTCTTGAGCTCACCACCCGATTGTTCTGTAGACTCAAGCCCCAAATTGAGGGCTGGAAGGTGAATGATTCAAGTAGCGCCACAGTGCCTGCAAAGCGTGTGGCTCTTCCTACCTTTACGCTCGACAAATATCGCAGAAGACGGTGAAGAGGAAGAGGTGGGTGTGGTGTGGTGTGCGAATGTGGTCATTTTAATTGAATTGTCAGATGATAGGGTGGTAGATTGGTTGTAGACGATGGTGGTTTGAATGATAGTGTTGTTTGTGTTATGATGCCCAAATGTACAGAGAGCGGCTAACTTTATAGATTTTTCGACTGCTGAGGTAATAGGAGCTCATATTCAACTATCCGGAAAGGGGTAGTACGGAGTAAAGGGGTGAAATCGATAAAGTGACCTACTCCTTGCTGATAAAAACGAATGTGCAAAATACCAACGTGTCCGTGCCATGTCACTTCTATTTAACTATGCTTTGTTCGTTATGGTATAGTAAGTCAATGATGCTATGCACTCGCCCCGCGAGCGTGCCTACGAAGCTGTCCGGATGCCGACCGCCATAGAAACGTTTCAAGCAGCTACAGCAAGTGGTGAGCGTGCAGTCTTCAACAATTCTTTCATCTCTTCTGGGTTGACACGCTCCCGTTTCCTTCTGCTAAATCTTCTGTATAGGTCGCCAAGTAAGGACACGATCCGGTTACCTAACCATTTTTTAGCTCTGCACAACATGAAAGCTCGTTCGTCCATGCGGTCGGGGCGGATCCGGTGTTCTTCGTCAACGGTGATCATAATGACTGCGCTAGTGGTGAAGAAAGTAGCCAATGCTGCCGCTGACGATATCATAAACATTATAATCATCTGAAGGCGTGCCGCTTGTTCGACTGACGACCCTCCGAGAATTGCGCCCGTCATCATTCCGGGTATTGATATGATACCTATGACACTGTGTCTTCAATGAGTTTGAGATGAGAGGCCAAATATGGGAAGTTTGAACCTCATTTGGTTGATCGTTGGTGTGAGAGCTAGGCGGAGTGCTTCGCGGGCGACTGGCCTGCAAGCTTCCACTCGAGAAGCACCAAAGGCAAGGTACATCTCGACCTTGTCTCTATTGTCTCTGTAAGGGTGATCAGGCCCGGGTGGGCTGAGGTTATTTGATGACATGCGACGCAACTGTAACTCTCTCAAAACATAGTTCACAGCCACATCTATTGCGGAAATCGTACTCCCGCACAACATGCCAACGATGGGAACTTTAAGAGATTAATGTTGTACTGGAGTAGGATAAGCTTTAGTCACGTACTATACTGGATAGGTGCCCAAAATGGTTCGTTCGACATTGCAAATCGTGACCCTATGACCGAAATGGGTATTGTTGACCCCAGCATCCCGAGGAGGATCGAAGGAAACTGAAAGTACACAATAGATTATAAATGCAAGAGGTTTTGAAGATAAATCGAACCATGTATCGATGCCGTCGTGCTGATCTATTAGTGACTATAAAATTACTCAGTAACCATGGCCCAAAGCTATTTATTCACCAGAGAATACATACAGATCTCAAAGGTTCCCATCAAATTCAGCAACACTTGCGAGTGAGGGTCAATTCATAAGAGAATAACATGAACAGGCAGAAATCAAAACTCACGCGCAATTCCCGCAACAGCCCATGGTTTCTCTGTCGCAAACACCTTATGAAGAAGAACCGCCACCACAGTCAATTGTACCACGCATCTTACGGCCGCAGTAAATAGGCTCTGTTCAATGCCCAGACCAAGCAACGTAGAAACAAAAACACCAAAGAGGACGAAAGAGAAGCCTAGTGCAATATTTGCCCAATCCAAATGTGTTCTTGATTCAACGACTCCGGACATTTGACAAGGGGGTCTCGTTGAGTAGGTGCAAGTGTAATCAAGGTGAAGGAGCCTGAGTCTCGACGAATTTGCAATTTAAGCTTCCATCTCCCCAAATGAATGCCGAGATACCGAGGATGGGTGTATCATCGTCAATGGTCAAGCTCTTCTCAGCTCGATCAGCCAAACTTGATTAGGAGGCTTGTGTGTATCGTGCTCGTGCACAAAATTTACTGGTGTAAGCAATCCCGAGTCTCTAAAGCAACTGGCATCGAAGCAACCCTGAAGTATAAATAAGGTTTTTGGATCTTCTGTGATCCGTGGACGTCGCGTCCTTCTTGTGTCCTGCAGCATTCTGTGTGCCAGCGGTAAGTGTCTTTTAGAATCATCAACAATACGTATACAGGCCGTGTAACCAGAAGCTCCCGTATGAGTCGAAGGCCAACTGGGGGTATGGAGCCTTGCCGGCTTTGAATCTCGGACCTCAGACACGACGCAATGGGCAGAAAGCAAGATTCGACGGCGTCATTGAGATCTGAGAAAGTGTGAATCGTAGTCAGAAGCGTCAAATTGAGTCTGGTTCCGGTTTCCTTACGAGGAAGCCAGCAACGTCAAGGACCGAGGCCCCCGGTTGGCCCCGGAAAATCGACCAGAAAACGTTAACTTTTTTAGTTTCTGTTGCAGTACTTTTTATACAACCGCACACCTTGGAGTGGAACTTGTTTAGGTATCGTGATCACTGATGTATCAAAAGGGAGGAAATGATCGCAAAATGTTGGTCATAAAGTGAAGGTAGTAAGGATAAGAACTTGAGTTCGAGGTGGCGATAAGTATGAGAGCTCAATTCACGAACTTCAGTCTGGAGCAGAGTGTATTGGAGGCGGCATGACGTTGACAATGGAAGGATCTTGGTAGATTGGGGTGCCGACCCTCTAGAACGGTATATAGTCTAAGGAGTATCACATCACCTCTTACTTGACGTTCAGTGCTGTATCTGCGATCCGCTTTGGTATATCTAGACTTGTAAGCATTCCCTCGTAACTACTTAAGTCCACGGACGCTTCGCAGCTGCACTTAGATCGAGAACTTGAATAGAAGCCATTTGAAAATCGCAAAAGTAAGCAGTTTTCAACAAAAGGGTGAGTGTTTAATGACAAAATGCTTGTGATCGCGCATGAATGAAGGTAAGAAGCGCACCGAAGCGCACCAAAGCTCGTTCGTCTTCCTGATGACACCGAGGTAGGCCATCACGAGAAGCGGTATCAAGGTTCCATGTTATCTGTTGATAAATTATTAGATAGGCTGAGTATATCCCGTGTCCTACATCAAATCAACTTGAGTTCAGTGATGAACCACTCGTTCTTCCTTGCTCAACGCGGCGCGAAGGGTGAAATCGGTGTACGCGTCGGAGTAATCAACATTTCCCTCTCCTCTCTCTCACTCACATGTCGATGGCCATGTGCGTGATTCCTATTCTTGAATTTCGTATAAACATCCTCAGCCAGCGAAACGATTTGCTTTCCCAGCCACTTCCTCGCTCTCCACAGCACAAATGCCTTATCGTCAATACGGTCGGGGCGGATTCGGTGCTCCGTGTCGACAGTAACCATGATGACTGCGATAGCAGCGAAGAATGAAGACAATGCCGTTGCAGAGGATATCATAAACATGATGATCATTTGAAGATATGCTGCTTGGTCGACGGGGGCGCCTCCGAGGAGTGCACCGGTCATCATTCCGGGTATGGCTATCATTCCTATGACACTAGTGAAGAGGTTTAATAAGGTAGAAAAGTTGATATGGCAAAGATCAAACCTCATTTGATTGACGACGGGCGTGAGCGCAAGACGGAGGCCTTCACGAGCAATAGGATTGCATGCTTCCATTCGAGAAGCGCCATAAGCAAGGAGCACTTCGACTTTGTCTCGATTTTCTCTACAAGTCACAATTAAGTGGGAAGTGCCAGGAGTGAATTACAATAAGAAACCTACTGTAGTTCTTTCAGAACATAGTTAACAGCGATGACGATCGCAGAGATTGAGCTTCCGCACAGCATACCGACGACGGGTACTGCAGGAGGTTGTCGGCGTGTCGTAATGGATGACAAGGCTCAAAAACTCACTATACTGAATAGGTGACCAAAAGGGCTGATTTGACATTGCAAAACGTGACCCAATGATTGATATAGGTATCGTCGAACCAAGCATCCCAATGAACATCAAAGGGAACTGAAAATATCCTTTATCAATCCATAAGTATGATATGGAAAGTAGAGCGGATTACCATATATTGATGTCGTCGTTTTGCCTTATTGGCGACTGTAAATACTCTTCAATAAACCATGCACCCGCAGTAGAATCAAACTAACCGATCTCTAATGTTCCCAGAAGATTTAACAACACTGAGGAGCATGAGCTACGAGATCCTAGAAGGCTTGGACCAACTCACGTGCAATGCCCGCAACTGCCCACGGATTCTCTGCCGAAAACACACCATGGAGAAGGACGGCCATAATAGCTAGCTGGATCACACATCTTATGGCAGCAGTCAACAGTCCCCGTTCAATGCCCAAACCAAAGTAAGCTGAAACCCCGACATCGAAGAGAATGAAGGTGAAGGCTAGCGCGATATGACCCCATCCTAGATGTGTTGTGGGCTCGGAAACATCAGACATGGCGTAGTAATGAAGCAAGAACAGAAATCAATTCATAGTGGGAATATATGAAGGGGAGCGAGACATTTTGACAAGGTCCATATGGTATGTGCCTTATTTATTTATGGAAGTCACTGCGCACGTTTCCGAATTCATTTGTTTGTGACAAATTCAAACACTTTTCAGTCGACCATTGCTTCTCGTTGTTCATAAGTACGTGTGGGATTCTATATCGCGCTGCTCTACATTGTAGAGTTTCTTTGATTTCGTCAAAATTTGGCCCAATGCCCTTCACAAGTACTCTGGGTCACATGGCCTAGTTTCCAGTCGGAGACCCGAGGCGGTTTCAGTATCTCAGAACCTGTTAGAAGTCTTGTTTCTGAAAGATCTATCAACAAGATCAATGGCCGCCGAACGACCTATTCCCATCTACACAAATGTCAACGACCTATACCAAAATTTGGGGACATCGCTGAATCATGCCGTGCGATGGAACAATCTTGCGGAGGAGTTTGAAAGGAGATTTGGACGTAAACCTACGTATATCGCGAGAGCTCCAGGACGTATTAAGTGAGTTGCAATGGTCAGACACATTTTCTTTCTCTCAAGTGACCTTTTCCCGAAGCTTGATAGGTTTCTAGTGAACGTTCCATCGATCGCAAGGATCTGGATTGACTGATATCTTTTGAATAAGGCGAACACGTTGATTATGCACTCTTTGGAGTCCTTCCCGCCGCGATTGAGCGCGATATTCTGATTGCATGTGCGCCGCGGCCCGTTCCAGCATCTTCTGTCACAAAGACGACAGAACAAGCGCCAGGAAATGTGATCGCCGAAAATCTTCAGACCAAGTATACTCGGCAAAGTTTTTCTCCTGCCCGAAGGCCGTCAGTGTCACAAGAAATCGGAGAAGATAAGGTGCACGTCGAAGGTTGGGAGTTGGACATCAACACCAAGGAACTCAGATGGGAGAGCTATGTCAAGGCGGGCTATTACGTGTGTTTTCTTCAATGTCCTTTTAATCAGAAACTAACTCGTGTTGCGCGTTAGGGCGTTTTGAATAAGTACTTCCCTCCATCAGACTCCTTAGAGTCTCCGATCCCAGTGGATCTACTTTTCACAGGAACAGTACCAGCTGGTTCTGGTTTGTCGTCCAGCGCAGCCATGGTCGTTGCAAGTACTCTTGCATTTCTAGCAGTTAACGGAAAGGTATGTCAGCTTCAATAGTCCTCATAATCTGCCTTGACCTTTCATTTTCACGTCTTCACAGCTCGACGATCAATACGTTTCCACCCAACTGACCAAAGGCGATCTTGTTAGAATAGCCGTCGAGAATGAGAAACGTGTCGGTACGCTACTTATATTCTTCTCAATCATGATCACACGACATCTTTTACCGACGAACGTTCAACCACAGGTGTCAACAGTGGAGGGTGAGCTTTATGTTTCGACGCCCAACCGCCTATTTACCGCTTGAACTCGGCTACAGAATGGATCAAGCGGCGTCGGTGATCTCTGATGCCTCCTCCGCACTGTACATCTCCTTCTTCCCGAAGCTCAATGCTACGCCGGTCCCACTCCCCTCTGGTTCCGTCTTCGTGTGTGCAAACTCCCTCGTCATATCAGATAAAGCAGTAACTGCGAAACGGAACTACAATCTACGCGTCGTTGAAACACTTGCGGGTGCTCGTATCCTTGCACGAGCTCTCGGTGTATCGGTTGGTGAGAAGGAGCGCATCACTCTCAGAGAAGTTGTTGGACGACTTTTGGGCGAGCAAGAGGGGCAGGAGCTTAGTATCGATGCGCTGCAAAAGGGGTTGGAGCGCATGGGGAATGAGATCGAGGTCCTGAGACCCAAGGGTGTTTTGGACGATGGTCAACTTGGTGTTACGATGCAAGAGATGATCACAATGTCGGGTTTGTCTGAGGAAGCTTTCTATGACGTTTATTTGTCGTGGGTCGAAGGTACGTTCTTATTGCACTCGATTTGTTCATTTATTCTAAAGAGTACTCAGTTGAAGCGACGCATTTCCAGTTGTACAAGCGCGCCAAACACGTCTATGCTGAGGCTCTCCGTGTCTTCCAGTTCCGACAGACATGCCTCGAAGCCAGTGGTGCTG
Source organism: Termitomyces sp. K1Ag (assembly GCA_017657315.1). Taxonomy (NCBI): domain Eukaryota; kingdom Fungi; phylum Basidiomycota; class Agaricomycetes; order Agaricales; family Lyophyllaceae; genus Termitomyces; species Termitomyces sp. K1Ag. Next base: position 33,032 of record JAGGAR010008063.1, read on the forward strand.
CAGCACTCGAGAGGCTCGGTCGTCTGATGAACGAATCACAGACGAGCTGCGCTGAACTTTATCAGTGCTCGTGTTCCGAGTTAAATGAACTTACTCAACTTGCAAGGGAGGCTGGTGCTTATGGAAGCAGGCTCACTGGTATCTGTTTCTCTTCCGTTTTTTGCCAGCTTTTTGTTGACAGTCCTTAGGTGCGGGATGGGGCGGATGTACTGTGTCGCTTGTCGCGGAGCACAAGGTCGCGTCATTTATCGAACAGATCAAGAATACGTACACGCCATATAAGGGCCTGGAAGGCGAGGCGTTAAATGAAGCGATTTTCGCCACGAGACCGAGCAGTGGTGCCTGTGGTAGGTAGAACTTCAACGCAATTTAGACTAGGCTGAACTGACGACCTTGTAGTTTACAAGTTTTAGGGATCAAGCTTTCAAGACACAAGATTATCTATCTCGGGCAACATTGGGTATACATGGACGACTGTTATGTTATTCACGAGGGTTGGTGTACAACGGCAATAGGGGTATTTTATATATCCAAGGTGACAATGTATTTGTATCGGTAATATATGAATTAGAAAGTTGCGCTTTGAGCCCTCCTCACCCTTGATAGGGTGGTGGACTCAAAGAATAGACACTCCCATGTCCTTGGGGGTGTTGAGCTTCGTGGTCAGCCATTATAGCCCCAGTATATGGTGTCGTGGGTGAATTTGTACTACCACTAGCCATGGAGTGATCGCCCGTTGTTGGCTTGGCTTCTTTGTGCAACGGAGTGTATACGTAAGGAGATGAGAGGGGAAGTGACGCAGAGGTGAATGGTTCAGGCATTGGAAGGCCGCGTGCTATTTAGTTCCCGATAATCATCAAGTCTGAGGAGGCAGAATCAAAAGGCACATACCAGAAGAAGCTTTGTCTGTGAAAAAACGTCTGGATATCTTTCTACGGCACAGAAGGAAAAGAAGAAACAGAGCTAGAGCAACTACACCGCCAACTATCACCCCAATTGGTACATCCTTGTTGGGACCAAAAGTGGGACCGGAAATGGAACTGGAAATGTGTAGCGATAGGGTGACAGGGGCACCAGTATCGATACACGAAGTTCGCGCGGGAGAGAACAGGCTTAAGCAGTTGTCATTCTAATACTACGTAGTTCGCAATACATATATATGTGTAAACTAGGAATGTTTAAGATGATGTAAGTAATATAAGAGAGAAAAGGGAAGTAACATACTAAAAGAGTGAATGTCCGCAAAGTAGAGTCTCCTTCCGCGGTCATGTCACGATTCCGCTACATACGTGTTACCGGACTGTCCTATCTTAGTCGGCTTCCTCCGTAGTCATGTGCTATCGCGTCCATAGTTCGCGTCGACGTGTCAACCACCTCAGTTGCTTTCCCTCATCAGGCAGGTACTGAGGTGGTAAGTCATCGTCGTTCGTCGCTCACATACTGTACCATGTCTGACAAGGCGTTATGTAGATCACTTACCGCCTTCTAGGTACGCAATACATAGTTGCTTTCCCTCATCAGGCAGGTACTGAGGTGATCACTTACCGCCTTCTAGGGTGTCAGACATGGGCCAGCAGGTTATGGGTGTC
>JAGGAR010008064.1:0-34334 GCA_017657315.1 Termitomyces sp. K1Ag
CCTCTGCCAGGTGTGTAGTTATGCTTGTAGACACTGTACAGTACTGAATATACTTTGGATCTCCCTCTGCCAGCTGTGTGATTGAGCCATAGCCTCTAGAGGTTACCCTTACAACTAAGTGCTCAATGTTAGTTAGCATCCACTTGGCTTCCTCCCCTGCCCCTGGATACAGCTTGATGATCACCACCTTCCACTTGGCATACATGTACAGACAGGGCTGCACAGGGGTGAGCAGCATGTATTGGCCAGCAAATTCTGGCACATTGATCCACAGGTCAGCAGTATTGTACGTTACATACCATGTCATGAATTCCTTCTTCTGGGTGGTGGCTTCAACACTGCAGTCAGCAAATAAGTATTCCAATTTCCTCAAATAGTGTGAGAGATCTCTCACTTTGGTTTCATCCCATTTTTGGGTGGTAGTGTGCTCCCATGTCAGCATTTGATTAACTTAAACTTTAGCCATTATTCTTCTCGGCAGTGGTAGTGATTGGATTAGTGTCAGTGTTGGTGGCTGTGGTGTTTGTGGTTGTTGGTGGATGGTTCCTAGCTGGGATCTAGTGTTAGAATTGTCAGTTGGGAGTCAATTAGCATTAAGAGTGGCAAATTAGATATATGTGTGAGTCCTAAGTTTTAGAGAAAGAGATTTATTATGTCATCAAGGGTTTGTTCCTTGGTGTGAAATAGCTCTGTTGGAAGTACTGGTGGGTGTTTGCTGCTCAAAAGCACCAGGGATGACTGATCAAAATGGGAATAACTCTGGGATAGAAGATGCTCCTCTACATCAGTGCTGTATCCTAGTTTCTGGTGTTTTGGCTAGCTAATAAAACCCTTGTGGTGGGCTCTAGCATGATGATGCCAAGCCTACTCTAAATGTGTGGCTAAAAGAGGCAGCACAAGAAGAACCAACAACACAAAAGGAACATAACACCTAAGATAGAGGCTTATATAAGATGTTGGTATAAGCAAGGGCTGCAGTTGGCAACTCTCTCAGATTCTAAGATCTGGATGGATATAATATTGTCTTAATGATGGTCAGCAATTTAGTGATGGTTGGTAATGTAATGCCAGTGGTAAACTAGCAACAGTACAGAAAATGTATGAGTGGATCAGAAAGTGACTTATGGACTAATGATGGTCAGAAGCATCCAACAGCAGTAAGCGGTGGCAGTGATGGTATGTAAGGCAAAGGAAGAAAGAAACACAAAAACAACAGAAGTTACATAAGGTAATGACTATAGTGGCATTGAGTGTTAAGAATGGGTGGTGTTGGAAAAGTGAAACATTGAAGACAATTGTAACATAGTATTACATAAGTCTAAGAATGCTCAAAATCCAAATGAGAAGGAAAGGAAACAGAAACAAATGTAATAGATATGGTGGCAGCATTAATGTTAGAGCAGCAATGGTGCTGACTCAGAGGACAACTTTAAATGTGTGACATGGCATTGGGTATCAAAGCATAAATTCCCCATAGTGTGTAGGTGATATGTTGTATGGCTAAACTAGTGGGAGTTTATATACACTATAAAGATGAATGATGAGTAAGTGTCGGGAGGCCATGTCTGAGACAGTTTGAGATAGTCTGAGATCAGCATAAGCACCCTATGCATCTGTACTGTAAAAATGGGCTGTAGTGCCTATAAACTATGAAGATTCCTCAAGAAGTTCTTTTTACTGATAGCAATACCTATTGTGGCACATGAACCTTAGGTGTTGAGGAACATTCCTATTCTTCCTGGACTATATGACAAGGTGTGCTAGATTATTAAGAAGAAGATTGAAGCTGGAGTGTATGAGCCTTCAAACTTCTCATATCACTCTCAGTGGTTTACAGTATTAAAGAAAGAAGGAAAGAGCCTAAGGATCATGCATAGCTTGGAGCCTTTCAACAAGGTCACCATTGCACATTCAGGGTTGCCACTGGTGACCAACCACTTGGCCAACCACTTTGCAGGAAGGGCTTGTGGAAGAATGTTTGATTTGTATATTGGATATGATGAGAGGACCTTAGTAATCTCATCCAGAGACTTAATAACATTTCAGACATCTTTTGAAGCTTTGAGGTTAGTTACCTTGCCCATAGGTTGGATGAATTTAGTACCAGTATTTCATGATGATGTGACTTATATATTGCATGAAGAGATTCTGCATGTAACTATACCTTACATTGACATTGTACTGGTGTGAGGACCAAAAACTAAATATGAATTACCAGGAGGAAAGTTCAAGACTATACTGAGAAATCCTGGAATTAGATGATTTGTATGGGAACACTTGAATAATGTAATGAAGGTATTATAACACATGAAATATAGCAGAGGAACCTTTTCAGGATTTAAATCAGTACTGTGCACAGAAGAGATAACCATAGTGGGACACAGATGTACTTATGAGGGAAGAAACCCAGAGACAGATTGTATAGATGTTATCTCAAGATTGGGACCCTATAAACAGTTACTAATGTTAAATTGTTCTTGGGTACTTTTGGAGTGTACAGAATGTTCATAAAAGACTATGAAAAGATAGCCAACCCAATTAACAAACTGACTTGCTTGGGCATACTATTTGAATAGGAAGAAGAACAAGAGACAGCTATGCAGACCTTGAAGGATGTGTTAGCAAAAGCATCTAGGATCTGATCAAGAGATTACACCAGTGCAGCAGATGTAGTATTGTCCATCCTGGAAGGATGTAGGTTTCTATATCTATCAGGTTGACAAGGACAATCCTAAGACTAGACACTATGCATGATTCAGCTCAATCTTACTGAATAAAAGAGTAGCATGTTTCTCTCAGCCTAAAAGAGAACTGTTTGGACTTTACAGAGCTCTATGACACTGTTGTTATCGGTTAGTAAGCTGCAGAAAATTGATTGTAGAAACAGATGCAAAGTACATTAAAGGAATGCTATCTAATTCTAGCCTGGGGCTTAACACTACCCTTAATCATTAGATAGATACCATCCTGACTCAGTATCACTTTAGGCTAAGACATGTGCCTGGTAAGACATTTGCTGTGGATGGTTTGTTCAGAAGAGATTGGCAGCTAAGAGATGAGGAACATCCACCTATAGATCTGGAGAATGATCACATCAAACCAATCAAGTTTGAGGATCCAGCAATTGTGAAAGCATTGTAGGGAAGAACTTTTAGACTTCTAAGACTTTAAGCATGAGATTGATACTTGAGGTGAATACTTATACAAGGAAGCCAAAAAGGTGAATGATGTTAAAGAAGAGATAGCCTTAAATATGGATACCTTGAATTGGGAAGGCTTAGAAGTGGTTTTGGCAAAGTTGAGAAATCATCTAGAACAGGGTAACTCAATTGAGCAGAAAGAGCCAGACGCAATACAGACAGACAAAGTTGCTGGGATCAGTATTAATATTATGAATCCAGAGTTGATCAAAGCTAGTTTTGTGGTATTTCTGAAAGTATTACCTACCTCTAAACACTGCAAGAATGGTAAGAAAAGAGAATCCTACTATGAAGAGTGCAGATTGCCAAGTGCTATCAAATATGATGAGCAATTACCATACATAAAAGAGTGGTTAGCCAGCACCAACAAGGATAGACTGGAAGAGCAAATGAAGCAGGAGTACAACAACTTCATTAGGAATGCTAGTCACTTCTTCTTGAATAAGGGAGACTGTAAGAAACAAAATGATGAAGGAAACCAGCTTGTTGTTAGCAGAGAAGACTGAATGTACATGATGAAAGCAACACATGACAGTCTAAGACATAAGGGAGCTTTCACTATGAAAAGTTTGTTATTACAGTGATTCTGGTGGCCAGACTTTGAAGTGGACATATACTGGTATGTCATGACTTGTCACTTGTGCCAAGTGAGACAGAAGAAACTTTTCAAGATACTGCTGATAGTAATGCACATAGCAGATGTCTTTCAAAAGCTATATTGTGATGTTATGCACATGCCAGATTCCAATGGATACAAGTATGCAGTTCACAGATGGTGCTCATTGACCACATGGATAGAAGGTAGACTTTTAAAATCAAACAATGGACCTTTGTTCAAGGCAGCTTTGGAATGGCTAGAGAGAAACATGGAGTCTGAGAGATTAGGATATCAGCATATAATTTGCAAGCCAATAGAAAGATTGAGTGTCTGCACTGGGATGTTTGACAAGCTCTATTTAAAGCAGCTAGTAGTGATTATAAACAATGGTTCTATTTCTTCTACCATATAATGTGAGCATTAGGGTGTTCACTGTTTTATACTACTATTGGTATGCATCCTATCCTACAATTAGACATACTAGAAGCAACTTGGTTAGTAAACCTCCTAGAGGGTCCACTTTCCACTACAGACTTGATCACATTTCACATGCAGGCATTAGCAAAGCACCATCAACATAGAGAAGAAATGAGGCACTGAATAATTAAGGAGAAAATAGACAGGGTCATGAGAGCAGAATGCAACTATGCACACTTGATTGAGAATTACATGTTAAGGTGAAAAGGACTAGGGTGTTCACCATTTTTATGCCACTACAGGCATGCATCCTGTCCTACCATTAGACATAATAGAAGCAACTTAGTAAACCTCCCAGAGGGTCCACTTTCCACTACAGGCTTGATCACATTTCACATGCAGGCATTAGCAAACCATGATCAACATGTAGAAGAAATGAGGCACTGGGTGACCAAGAAGAAAATAGACAGAGTCATGAGAGCAGAACACAACCATGCACACTTGATTGAGAATTACACATTCAAACCATTAGACTTGGTATTGATTCATAATACTGCAATTGAGAAGTCAGTGTTGTCAGTTACAAAGATGAGCCTGAGATACTTGGAACTGATGATAGTTATTGCACACAATAAGAGCAGGGCTTACATCATCTCAGAAATGGACAGACCATTGTGGCAGGAGAAGGCTGGTGCATTTTGTGTAATACCTTACCATGTGCACCACAGAATTAAGTTGCCAACTAGCATCAAGAAGTTTATTGATGTAACTGATCAAATGTTACAAGAAATAATTAATTCTTGGGACTATTCCAAGGCAGATGGTGATTTGATGCTACCTACAGAAGGAATAGAGAAACCTAGAAAGAAAACTCAAGATTGTGACTACTTGTTTGATGGCATTAGATTAGTTCTTAAGACCAAAAAACTTAGTTGATCACTTAGAATCAGACACAGAAGATTAAAGCCAGCAAATGAAGATAATATTAAAGACTACCCTAATACTAGCTAAAGACTACTTATGAGGACTATGCACTAAAGGCACACTAGTTAGAAAAGCTTTTAGTAGGAATAAGCTTGTCAATGGACAGCAGCAGGGTCTACCTCATCAACCTTGATGATATTATCAGTGGTATGAGTGGTCTTGTTAGAAGTATCAATGACAGCAGCAGCCTTGTGCTTCTGACCATGCACAAAGGTAATAAGTGAAGTAGATGCACATATGCACAGCAAGTTGCTGTGCCTCAGAATGGAATAAGGCATCAATGTTAGAACCATTGGCAGGAGCAACATTGAGAATGAGGATGTCCCAACATGCTTCAACATCTTTAAGACACTTAGAGACTAGAAACAGACATAAATTAAGCTTAAAAGAATTAGAGAGTAAGAGAGAGAAACTCACAGTTGTGGTCATAGCCAGTGCAGAGTCTGCTGATGAAGTCAGAAACTACTTATATGTGTAAATGTGTGCCTGTCAGGAGGAAAACCACCAAAAACACAACACTACAGAGTGAAAGTGGTTAGGGAGTGACTTGTGTGTGAAACAGAGGGCACCAGCAGATTTGCAAAAGTAAGAGCTGCAAGATGAATATAATATCAACTTTTTGCCAAAACATCAGTGACATGATGATATAATCAGTCAGCACTGTCACTAGAAGGTGTCAGCACAGCACTAGAGTGATAACAGGCATTGGAAATTAGTGCTTGCACTTAGAACTGCATCAGCAGTGAAAACAAGAAGTTCATATCTGTATAGGCAGCATGCAGCCAAAATATCTCAAAGTGCTGAGCCAATCTAGAGAGTGCTAAGCAGTAGCAATAGAGAGTGTGTGTCAGTAGTGCTTGAATTGCTAGTAATACTGATAAGCAGAGAAAATGACCAAAATATTGGTAGAGTGTGTTGACAGTGAGTATAAGGTGAAGTTACAAGGATGCATGTAATACTCCAGGTTATTATATGGGATTTTCAACACATCCACAGTGCACTCTTTGTCTCTGTTTGTTCAATTTTCCATAAATGGTGATTGGGCAACAAATCCAAAAAAAAAAAGATATCTACATTCTAGGCTTCGTGAGAACCACTGGCTGAACATCTTCTAAAATAGGACTTAAGGGAAGAACCACTGCCTGAGCATCTTCTAAAAAAGGGGTTGGATGATTCCAGCTGACACTGCCAATCACAAATGGAAAAGATTATTTAAAATGAAATCTAGAAATTTACCTTGGCTGAACTTCTTGTGTGTATTTATTGTCTCTATGAAACTCCTCCCATTATTTGAACATGTAGTGGAAGTGTGAATATTTCCTGAACTGTTTCGCATTGAATCTACTCTACTATCTCTATGAGCCAGATAACATCAGATGATGCCTGAATAAGATGGTCAGAAAATGTGCATGTCTCATGTCAGAAGCTGTAATAGCTGTAGCTCATAAGGGCCATACATTGAATAAAGTATATTGGGTCCTGTCCAATGCTACAGGCATGATGTAGTGCCTAGGGTTGATAGAATACCTACAGTCTATAATGGCCATACATAGAATAAAGTGTGATTGATCCTGTCCTGATGCTAACACTGTATGACTACCATCATGCCTTGACTTGGTGAATCAACTATCATGTGTGAGAACTGCCATGGCAATCATGTGACTGGCTTCACTAGTAAACTTCTTTGGTAGGAAGCTCAGACCAGTGACTACACTAGATCATGGCATACTAAACCTGTGATAGCACACTGAAATAGCAAATTGATGCACCTATATACAGACCCCAACTTGTGAATATAACAAGACAAACATTGACATGGTCAGAGGGAACATAGACGCTAGAAAAATTAGTACACTTGCTTGACATCTATGAAGAAGAAAATATATGTAATTCTGCTATGTTAGCATATTAACAGGTAGTCTTCACCTGATTGGGCATATGTGTGGGGTCATGGCTGACTAAGCTGATTTATTTCTGTGCAAAGCATCTACATTCTACTCATATGATGGACTGTGTCCTTGCCATGCCCAAACTCCACAATGAAGTACTTCATTATGCTGATATTACACTACTCAAGATACTCCACAAAACCTCCTTGACATGGCAGAAAGATATACAGGTGTTCCTGCAACTGCATATTAGTGAACTACTTACTGGTTATATTGGTAAGTTTGCTTATACAGTAGCAGTTGTTTCATGAAAATCTTCTCAGATAAGCAGGTCTGGTTCTGGGATGCCATAGATGACTGTAGCAATGCCATCTGTGGCACCTTAGCACTGGCCATGACACTCACAAAGTCTTCCAGAACATAGGAACCTAACAATATGAACATAATTATTCTGTGGAGAGGCCTGCCAGCAGTGGTAAATGTATTACAAGATGAAGGTTATTTCATATGTCCCACTATAGAAGACAAATTGCATAAACAGTCAATTACCCAAGTCCTGCTGTATTTGAAGAATAAGAAGATGGTCATGCTTGCTGAATCAAGATTTTCAAATGTTCTCATGTCAATCCTGGATATCACATCTACTGCCAGGACAAACCTGTTAACGAGCATTTGAGTTTATTGTTTTTATCCCAATCTTGGCACCCAAGGTGTAGCTATTACTCCTATAGTGCCCAAGGAGCAAGATATGGAAGAAATTCATGATCACCTTGGAATGTGTTTACTCATGCATTGGGAATACTAATTGAGAGTGTGCAAGTATTTGTAGATGCATGTACGGTTACCATGGTATAGTCATCATGGAATGGCAGAGTGATAGAAACAGAGAAGACTTCACAAAGTGCCACATTATCTGGAAATTTGGCTGAGAATGCAGAAACACTATGTGTCCTTATAATTGCTTTGGTTAGACTCTTTGTTGTATAACTCAAGTGATGCATAGCATAAACACTATATTTGTTGAGAATATGTGGTAGAACTACTGTGTTTTTTCTTCACCAGAATCAGTGGCATGACTATGACTATCCTGTACATGTTGCTCTGTTGCCTCTTCCTCCTATAAGTCAATTGTAGCAATTTTTTTTGAACCCTAGTAATATCAGAGTTCTCTTTATCAAAATACACAACTTGTCTTTTGAGTAGTTTGTTAATGTGTGATCGTAAGTTTTCTGCAGCTTGAATTTCCTGCATGGCTGCTTCCTATGTCAACTCCCCACATTAGCAGCAAGTAGACGTTGTTTGTGTAACATATCATTGTAAATTTGTCTTTAAGTTTGGTGATGGCAAGCAGCACAAGGGATACATAGCATGAAGTATGTTTTGGCACTGCCAAGAAGGTGAATTGTATCTCCACTATGTCACCCAAGGCAAAAGATTCCACATCACATGCCTCATATCTGCATGCGGTGGAGTTAGTGTGAGGGAAAAGGTGGCTGAGTAGAGAGATCCTACATCATCAACAGTGTGACTATTGAACATGACTATGTTCTTTTTGCCAAAAATAACACCGAGACATCAAGTGAGCTCCTTCAACACTCCATTTTTATCCAAAGCATTGGGTATGGATGCCAGAGTGCAGAACATTGCATCCTTGCCAGTTGTGAATAGGCAGTTGCAGAAGGTGCCCTCTCCAAGGTCATCATAATAGCTTGGCATCCAGGGTTTCATACCATATTGAGGATTGGATTGTTTGATCAATTTGTAAAACTCCTTGATCTTAGTAGCTGTTGGTCAAACAATGTGCTCCTGAGTCCTAATAATCCCATGCATTGGAGTGCAGTGTGTATGTCCTTTTCATTGTAGCATCCCAGTCTGGAGCACCATGAATGTATCATACTGCAGAAATGAAGGTATGTTGCTTATACTCCTGGAGGTAACTGTCAACTCATTAACACATCTTGGATGCAGAAGATAGCTTCCTCTTCCTGGTCTCTGTACTTATGAATGCTGGCACATTGCCATGATAGATTGCAACGTTTCCAAGCTTAGAAATAAATTATTTTACCCAGGTAGCATATATTGTGTTCATTAATACTTTTGCATCTATCAAAGCAACACTATGTGCTGCTTGGACCATACAGTGATCATCAATCATCACTTCCACTTCCAATGCTAGTTGCATATTGCCTATTTTAGGCTAAATATAGTCAGAGAAGCCTTATATCACCAGCATCAAGTCATGGATAATGTTTTTGGAGTCCTTGTAGAATATTAAGAATAGCAGGCATAGGGACAAACACACTTTTCAATGTAGAGATCTACAAAATATAAGATAAAACTTTTTAGGAATTTCCATATATGTGGATCATGCAGTTATGTACCACACTAAAACAATTTAAGCACCACACTTTTTCTGGCATTTGCCATGTATTTGTGCTCGGTGAGTATCTGTAAATTCATGAACTCTTAGCAATTATGTTAAATCATATTCTCTGCAGCCTTTCTATATTGTACTTCCCACCAGTTGTAAACACTACATTGAGCATAGACTCTGCCACTACAAGAGTTCCAAAAATAGTCATGACCCAATGCGATCATCTCACAAACTTGATGTGTATATTTTCCTGATGATGCACTCCTGTTCACTTGGCAAATGGCAACTGGTATCATTGTCTTGAGACTGTATAAACTTCTTCCTTCCTATAGAGCTCTCTCTCACATTTTCATAACACTCCAATTGTGCACTCTGAGTTTGCTAGACTGTTTGTACCTGACTCCATCCAATCTAGGTGACCTCAGTATAAGTCAAAGTGAAAAGTAGCATTGAATAATGACTGCAGTTGTTTTCTATGAGGACTTTTATAGTGTGGATATTCAGTTTATGGATGCTATGCTTGTTGAAGTGATTTCATTGTCTTGCTGCAATCTTTTACTAAAACAAGACTATGTCTCTTGTGCCTTGCCACTTGTCATCTTTGTGTCCAATCATCCTTCTCATGCTGTGGCCAGAAATCTTGAGCTTGTCACTTTAGATGGGTCCCACCCTTCTGTATTTTTCAAAGCAAGCAATTGGGCTCCTGTTTGCCCAGATATGGCAATCAAGTATGTTGTCCTAACAATCTAGTGGTGAACTTAGCTGATTACTATAAGAGTTGTCCTTGCCACCATCTGATTCAGTGTTCTTGCTGACAGCCCATTTGTCAATCTCGTGCATGTCAAACCCATGCACCTTCACATTCAACATTGGTCCTTCCAGTCATCAATCTAGAAGCAGTTGATAATGGACAATGCTGTTGTGGTCTCAGTAATAGTGATATATCTCACCCACTCTCATCTCTTGTGAAAGATGGATTTGGCAAATGGCAATGGTCATATGAATCTGGATATATGCATAGCTATGAATATCACTGTCTTGCAGGTTGCCTTAGCATGCTGTTTTGCAATTGCTCTCTCACAATCAATGCATATAAATCCACATTTCCATTCATAACTAAGTTCAGACGTATGCATTCGCTAGCTGATACAATCTCTCATAAATTAACTCTAATAATTGGCCCTTTCAGCTAAAAGGATGAACCCCACTATCCACCAGGCCTTCCTACCTAACTGTGAGGATGGTATGTAAGTCACCTCTGCAAGTAATTACAACTGGGTTGATACTTCTATTCAAGTATCTGTATATGATGCATTAATGTATGCTTCTTGTTTTGGGCAACCTTTTGAAATTCAAAATCTGCTTACACACATGAATGCCAACAGCGGCAGCTCTTTGCATGAGGTTATGCTTTGTTTTGGCCTGAAAGGTATTTTGTGTGAAATAAAGAGAATGTGCTCTATAGTGGAACATAGTGTATGTACTCAACCTAGTGAAACTGGCACTTGTTTTCAGAAAGAGTTGCAATTTCATGTGTTGTGGGTAATTGTTCTGGGTTGGAATTATAAATAGGTGTCAACAATGATGTCATAGACTCACTATGGCAACTCTTTCACATGCTCTGTTATATTTAATCAACCGTTTAGAAAAAATATGTACCTTAGAACTGGTTCCAATTCCAGAGATGTTACCAGTCCAAGGTTACCAAGCATGCCAACTATTTTTTTCCTTGCTTGGCATGAGTCTTGGCATGGCTCATAAAACCATCTGGATTGGATGAAAGGGAGGTTTCTGGTACAATAACTTCTGATGAGTAAACTACATTCATAACATTTAATCTTTCACCTAGCACTGACTTTCAGTTTACAAGCTTGCACATGTGAAAGGACTCCTTTCACATGTCAAATGGCATCCTTACAGTGCATATATTATAGTTTGTTAAATCCTAATTTCTGACAATATGTGAACAGACTCCATCAGACTACTATGGAACATGTACAGCTTCAGAGTGAAAGGTGTGTCATTACTATATAAAATGAAACAATGACTCAATCTGATTGTGCTTCAGAGGCAGATATCTGTATTATTACAATTTTCCTTTCAAGCACCAAGTTCCTAACATCACTTATAGTGTTGCGGTGCCACTCAGTTGCATGGCAGGTGCAAAGATGCCTTCTACTGCTCCATATGCTCTCTCATGCAAAGTGTGTCATTTATGCTGATGTGCCCTCTTAGGAAGTGTTCTGCTTCAGAGTCCACTGACTCATCTAGACTTATGCCATATGTACAGTCAAAAATATAGCTCTTGCCATGATCATTGATGGTTTCAATCTAGTGCAGTAAAAAAATGAGTTAAGACAACAAATGTGCCTGGTGTTACCAAAGACACAGGGGAGTCTCAGTGAGGAGCAGTGCTAATGAATTAGAATCTCATCCAGACTCACATTGCTCATAGTGTTCTCATAAAGGAAAGGCGTGTTTGTTTTGGTTGACTTCTAACTATCATGTGTTCAGCATTATATCAGATTAAATTCAGATCAACTACAGTACAATACCTTTCAGATAGTGTCAGTTTTTACTAAGCTCACTCTGACAGCAAAGTACTGCAACAACTCCTTGAAACCCCTAACATCTTAGATGCCTTCCTCAATGGATCTGATATCCCCTCAGTTGAGGAAGTTGACATGGTGGTGTCAGGTCAGCATGGTGGGTTGACAACCTAAAATCTTGCATTAACCAACTAATTGAATAACATGTCAGCAGAATTACAAAGTATGTGCCTCACCTTACCTTTCCATGTATTTTTACTCACTTGTTGATGAAGGCAAAACTGCTGACACATTGTCATTGCCAACCATTACTATGGGTGGCTGCACAACATCTGGTATGTGTAGACACTCTGATAACTCTGACACTATATGTCCTGATCAGCTTACAGACACTGTGAAACTGCAACCAATAGATCATAACCCTCTCAAGGAGCCTAATTTCAATAGTGAAAAACTAGGATATACAGGGACTACAGGTGAGCTATTTGTTTGTTCATTGGCTTTTCTGTATCTGGTATACTCACCCATCAAAGCTTTAAAATCACTCTTCCTGCAGAAATGACGCCCCACCTATTCACCCACTAAGAAAAAAGTGGAAGATGTTACAGACCCTCCTATTTCTACTTTGCCAGTGCCATCTACACCTATTGGCAGGAGCACAAAAGTTAGTCCAGAGATGCCTGACACTCAGTCATAGCTTGTTGGCCATGCAACATGTTGGCATTGCCAATTGTTTACCAGAGTCTCCCAGTGTTTGTTCTTACATGGGAATACTCTGGAAAGAGAGTAATATTGTTATATCTGAATACTGTGAAACTAATGACCCCACAGTCCAAGACTTGTTGCTCCTGAAAGATTATAAAAATGGTAACCTTGTCAATGTGATGTATGTCTTCATTCTGTTTCTTGCTCTAATATGGTTGACTGTTGTATAGAGAGGGGAAATTGGTGTCATGAGTAGGGACACTCACCAACAACTTCTTTTCAAAGCTAGTGACTGGACATCCATGTGTCCAGAGATAGATCTTTAGTATGTGTGTATGTTTGCATGACCTGGTTTTGTAATATGTGTCTTCTAGAGCCATGCTTTCTGCCATTTGCTTCTCTCATTGTCCTGGCACTCACTACATCAACCCTGCAAGAGTAGATCTTTGCCTTCTCAGTACAAGCTCCATCAGACTCAAGACAAAAAAGAAATATGTCAATATTTAAAATTGCCCTGCCATTGCTTTAACTCCAATCTACGTGAGACAGTCTCACCTGCTTGCACCCCCTACTGGTAATGATGAATCAGGAAGAACTGATATGAAATCTGTCTATGGATTTGTGCATGGACAAGAGTTCCAATGTATAGTTGACTGTTTATGCATGGTGATGGAAGAACTACAGTTTACAACATCTATGTATATCTCTATGTTGGGATTTACAACTGTCCTGGCTAGTGGTGTAGCTAGCATCTTACACTTTATAACAAAGTCAATAACATAAAATCCGCTGCATATCACATAACCAGTGCTTGTCTTTAATACTTGTTATCTCTTTTCTTGTGAGTGAACATCCAGCCCTTTGACCAGTTACTTATGAAGGTCAACTTTGAGATGGTACATGTACCAGACCTTGTTGATGGCTTGTCATTGTGTGTAGTCCATGTAGTATCCTTCATATCAAATAATTCCTCTGCATTGTTTGTTAGGGATAGTTTGGTATAAGATGAATGAGAATACCTAAAAACACCCACTTGGTTAGGACAAAGTCTCTTTCTTGGGGCCTGTGGTGCATGAAGTATTGGTTAAACGGTGTTTTGTGTCTGAACCTATTCCACCTACCAGTCTCGAATTTGCTGGTCATTGCTATGGGTCCTTCACTTGGTGTCACATCTTTGACATTAGAAGATGTACTCCCCTAGTCTTCTTTCACACTGTTGATGATTGTGGTGAGCATTGTACTTCTCCAGTCAGTGCACCAGCAATGGACTTCCTGACTGTCTAAAACAGCAACTATTCCCTTGTCATTCTCTGACTTAGTTTGTGTTGGAGAAGCAGTTTTCCTTTCCCCTATGCAGTGCTTGTTGTCATGTTCTTTGAAGTCATTAGTCATTCACACAAAGGTCTAAAAAGTGTATGCTAATTTGTCCTGAAGCAGTCAACTTTCTCAGGAATTAGTCTTTGTCCAAGGACCATTGGTTTAGCTTTCTTGGAAATGGTCATTCTCCTAGTTTTGCTCAGGTCCTGTAATGAAGGCTGAAATCCATGTGGAAACTCCCTGGCTAGTCTCTGTTTCACTAACTGCTTAGTACATGCCATGATGCAAGCAGCATGATAAAAGCTGATCAGAAGTTTCATTTGTTGGGATTAGGTAATATCATATTGACATCATTGTATGAATTTACTGTAAATAATCTAGGGACTTGGCCCCTATAATCAAAGAGTGTGCATAACTACCTATTTCCATAAATGTAGATTGAAGTATGCCCATGGAGACCAAACTATCCTGGAAGTGTTGTATCTGCTTTTGGTTGAGTTTAGGCTAAAAATGTAGCCATTATTTTTGCATAGGCTGATGAATAAAAATTTTTCTACATCTTACTTTGATGATGGATTCAGATACATTGGGTACAACCATTGTAAATTTACAAGAGTATGCTAACAACGTTGAAGGTACCTTGGACCACCTCCCTTATGACATGCAAAAAGAGATTGTCTTTTGAATAGACATGCAACCTTGCAAGAACATCAAAACAGTGGAGAATGAACATCCAAAGCCATATTCAATGGTTGTCATCAAAACTTTTTGAAGCTTTGGAATAAAATCCAAAACTATGCTCAACTACTTTGGCAATCCCAAAGTGTGGTCTAGATATTCTTGTTGGCAATGATGACAGCAACTGGGACATCCTGATTAAAGGGCTTATTAATACCTTTCATGTAAAGAAATGTGCCATCAATATGGGGTTTGATGTGAGGGAATACAAAAATATTCTGAACATGTTGGATGTCAAGGTGTTCAAAAAAGCCAGTCAATGCATCATCATGTTATGCCTCATAAGAGGGACACTGAAATCAGTTTTCAGCTTTCACTTGATGGTTGTCATGAACTGGTTCTCAGCATCAACCGCTTTTTATGCATATCCAGATCTGACCTTTACTTATCAGAATCTGATTAATAAGGATAGAGCATTCAACAATAAATATCTGTCTCCTTTGATAGGTCAGCATCTTATCAACTATGTTAATTGTGGCTATGAATTCAGATGCACATTAGACATTTGGGAGGATTTCAACAATTAGAGGTGCCTTTTTAGCTATTGTTGCCCACATACACTGAGATTGAGTAGGGATTACAGTTCTTTCTAGTATACTTTTGATGAGGATTATATAAATATAGACAATGAGGAGCATGTATAGCTTTTGGATGGAGACACCATGCCATGCTTGTAGACCATACTTTCTCAATCCTTAACGTATATGGCTTATCTCAGCTCAAATTTTTAACTAGGTCACATAGATAACTTGCCATGGCAGATAAGATAATGCATTCAGTACCCCCTTTCTTATATACTCTGTAAGACACGTTCAAGCAAGGCTTGCTCCTTGGTACTCTGATCAAGGTGTCATGACATACTAATATGTTTTTCATATCACTCCTAGCACCTTGCTGTAGCCTCTACCTCAAATTGCTAGCACTGCATAGGGGCAAAACATGACTCTGGATGATGAAAGTCCTCCCCCTCCTTCTTTGGTATGCCCTTAAAGTGAAAGGACAGCACAGATGAGTTAGTTTTCCATGCATGTTAATCAAAACCCTCCCACTCCAGCAGAGTAGTGGCCTAGTACTGGCCATCTTGCAACTCATACTTTGCAATAGCTCAGTCCTCCTTGTACTTCATCCAAAGAGGAGAAGGTAGAGCATTATGTGGTAAAATGTCTTTTAGACTGAGGCAAAAAAAGGGTTTCCCAGTTTAAGGCAACTCAAATCCAGTATAGAGTAGCATGAATTCCCTGGAAACATCAAATCCCAGCATTTTGCCCATGGAATTCTACAACCTATGCACTTTGATTCATTGCACCCAGTACACAATAGCAGGACAGTTTGACTATTAGATGGAAAAATGCATCAAAAAAGTGCTTCTTCTGTCATGAATTCTGAGGGTGACCTGATACTCAGTTCAACAAATCAGTCATGCCATCAAGAACATACCCTAACAGGTCAACAAATTTTGCTCTGATCTATCATTCTATGAAGAGGGCTTCATTGACACTGTATATACAAATTTTGTAAATAGGTGATGTTGGTTACAAACCTTGTACATTAAGTACTAACAGACATTACTATGTATAGCTGAATTTCCTGAAAGCAGTCCAATTAGTATGAGTGCTGGATATACGTCAGCAGTTCCAGTATATATTGAGATGTAACAGAATCTAGTGTTGAAGTTAACTGAAGAAAAGCACAAAGTTCCTGGGAAATTAGAAAATAGCAATATGTTGCACTTCAAACATGTTATGATGGGGATTTCTTCCACATCATCTGAAAGGAGGATCTGCCAGGCACTGTTTCAGTTTGCAAAGGCATATCATGTAGTAGATGTTTTCAACTTCTTACAAGGCACTCCAATTTGGATGGAGCAAGGGAGCTCTTTAGCCAGTCAGATTGCATACTATCAAAAAGCGGTACAGTGCAGTTCTGTAATGTTAGAATTTCATAAGATGTTGTATGTGATTACACCAGCCATTATATACACTGAATCAAATACCTTTTATTCTATGAGACTTTGTGAATGAGCTGGATGGTCACTTCAACAACATCTTAGACCTGGCAACAGGAGTAGAGATGCTTCCTGATCACTCTCCTACCCAGCATCTCTTGACTTTGTATTCAGAACTTGTGGCTTGTGATACCCAAAAGGATATAATCCAAACAGTTATTAACCTCACTACGACTGCCATTAACGTAGGGCTTTATCTCAAGGTTATTCCTATAGCACATCATTACATTCTTTCACTCTGATGGAAAGACTTGTCAGAGAAATGTGTCTCCTCCAAATGATATTGGACAGATTAGACCACTGCTTTACAATTTGTAAGTTTCTCATAGCTGCTTGTATCCCTAATTCATAGCTGCATGTAAAGATGACAAAAATGACAAAGCATTGTTCTCCACACTGCAACTTTGTCATTGTGCTGGTTGCAGAAAGCCCATGTTGTTTCACAACCAGTTGGACATAGCCCTCACTATCAGTCCATTGCTTCTGTTGCTTCCAAAAGAATACACAGAAATTTTGGGTTGGGAGTACTTGTTATCAGTATGTATGCCTATGCATTGAAGACACTTACTTATGTATACTTACATATGGAATACCCTTGAAGCTATACAATGTCCCCAAGTTATTATTGACATGGACAGAGTTCTGTGGAAAATTCTATTTGATACTGCCAATGGAAGTAACCTCATGGATGAATTATGGTCCACATTACCTACCTTAAGAGAACTGAGCACTGCAGCATCAAAAGATTGGCTAACCATGTTGAAAAAGGGTATAGAAGCATTTTTTCAATTTTTCTGTCTTCTGACAAAGCAGTAGGTGATCTGACAAAGCATATAAAAATGCCAGAAGCATCTGAACCAAATACCAACATTCCCCAACCTATACCTGTGTTTTTGAGTGCCTATATCCACTCTCAGTATACTCAAAATATTTTCATGCTCAATCATCTCCTAGATGAAACAACTGTGACTATGCATAAATCTGGTGATGCTGGACAGAGTTCTGCAGATTCTAACTCACATACAGAAGAGTTATGCAGCAAACCATCCTCTACTCAAAATCCAGGCACTGTAACTGTTGATGAACAGCCCATCACATCCGACTGATGTTCTGTCAGTTTTTGTGTTAGCTACCTTAGCATCATCACATACTAACACTTTGCAGCAGTAGGCAGCCCAACAAAAATGAACCATCTGCAGATAATAGTGGTGGAAACACTGTAGAGAAATAGGTAACATGGAGCTCTGGTCTTCCCAAACCATTTCCAGAAAACAAGAAGACCAGCTCTGCATCAACTACCACTGGTGAGGGAGGAGAAGAGGGCAAGAAGAAACCTCAGAAGGCAAGACTGTTTGTCTCATTGAACCCAGTTCAGGATGACACAGTATGAGCCATGCAGTTCCTCTATGGAATCTCACACTCATGCAATTGTAGGAGTTTAAGCTGTTTTCTGATAGTAAAGAGAAACTATTGTTGGATGTGAAGGGACTCTGAATTTGATCAAGTAAGTCATATCAGCTTCCCATCACTGGAGCCCAGGATACTAGTGGCCATTTGTGTTTCTATTTGTATTCCTCCAAGTTCCATGTATGTTGTCTTCTTCGACAAGATTTGGATTGACCTAATCAATCATTGCAGTTATCAGAATATTAGTGTTTTAAAGTCCAGTCTCTAGAACCAAAAAAGGACCACAAATCAATCATAACCGGACCAAAATAGGACCAGACCATGGTTGTGGTCCATCCCTCTGGCAACTGGTTGCAGTTGCAGTTGCATTCAGTACGAACCTTTTGATGAACCAGTAAAAAACCAGTCAAAACTGGTTGCAACCAGATCCCTACTATTCAAGCTACTATATGCATATGGAGCAAATCATAAACATGACAGATACTCATCCAGCATCAGTGGTACTGAATGGAAGAAGCTAGTAGCATGTACAAGAGAATCAGAGATATCAAAGAAGAAAAAGACTCCATTAGATGATGATAGTTCTCCACAAAGAAAACAGCCTGAGATAAGCTCTAAGAACAATCAATAAAGTTGAAGTGGTTGATGCTCGGTTTGAGTTCAACGCCCAATTTGAATATCATCAAGAAGAATTGAAGTCATTGAAAGATGATGTAGTATGATGATTCTCACTCAATGAAGACCAAGAGCATGCTTTTTGCATAATAGCTGATCATGTGAGTTCACATCAGACAGAGTAACTCCATATGTATCTGAGCAGAGTGGGCAGCACTAGGAAGATGCAAGTTATAAGAGCAATTTTGGCCTTCTTTGATGCAAGAGGAGAATTGTGCAGACTCATGGTGTTGGGACCAACAGGTAACATTGCTGCAGTGATTAATGGTTCAACATATCATTGGGCTTTAGAAATCCAAGGTTCAGATGAGGAAGGAACCATACCAGATATTCTCAGTATTGGAAGGGCAACTAAAAATCTCAAACATATTGAGTACATATTTATCAATGAGGTTTCCATGGTAGGTTGTAAAGAGTTATACAGAATAAGTGCATGTCTGGCTAAATTGCATGATCCTCAAAAACCTTTTGGTGGTATGAATATGATTCTTGCTGGTGACTTTGCTCAGCTCCTGCCTGTAGCTGGAATGCCATTGTATTATCCCATTGACTTTGAAGCTAATGTGCATAATGTCAGACAACAGCAGGAGCAGATAGGTTGTGCTGTATGGCTTCAGATCACAACAGTTGTTGTACTCATCAAGAATATGAGGCAGACTGAAGACTCCAAAGAAGATAGAATGTTCAGGAAGGTTTTATCTGCAACATGTATCAAGCAATGTGATGGTGATGACTTGAAATGATTGCATTCTCAAAGGAGTAGTTTACTACCTGGATGTGCAAACCTAAAGAAGCAAGGCTTCAAAAACAATGCTATAATCATAACACACAATGCAGAGAGAGATAAGCTTAATGACTTAAGTACAGAATGCTTTGCTAGAGACACTTGTCAGCAGATACACACATTTTATGTGGAAGATTCAAACATAGCAGCACATGAGGACAAGAAAAACAAGAAGAAGAAAGGTCCTACATACCACCAAATCAGTTTGCAAACTCAACAGATGCTGTGAGATGTACCACCTTATGCCAATAAACAGATGGCAGGGAAAGTGCACCTGGTCGTCAGTATGCCCATCATAATATGACATAATAATGCAACAGAGCCAAGGGACAGAAGGGAACAGTATACAGATGGGATGCAAGACCTTGCTCATCTGATCCCAAAAAAGAAATCCTCAAAACACTATTTATTAAGCTTTCAAATCCTTAAAAGACATTCAAAATAGGAGATCTACCTGTCAATGTGATACCCATGACTCAAGCCAATAGACAAATTACTTGCTGGCTGCTGAACAACAATGTGGTCATGCTAAGTCAGTCCCAGATCAAAGTGCTGCCCTTTTTTGCAATGACAGATTATCTGTCTCAAGGTAAAACCAGGGCATTCAATCCTATGGATCTTGACCATTGCCATTTGCATCATTTGTTCTACACATGCCTCTTGTGAGGAGCAACTGCAGGTGGCACTGTCATCATCTGTGGTTTTGATGAGACACATGTCACAGGTGGCATTTTAGGATGGCTACAATAGGAGTTTTGTGATTTGGAATTGCTGAATGAGATTACTCTCTGATATGAAACATGTATTAGCAAGCATTAATGCCAACACAGGAAAATGAAGGCAGGACTCTTACAATTCAAACTAGCTATTAAAAAATGGTAAAGGATCTAGCAGCAAACATAAGGATACAAACACTGAAGTAGTATAACACCTTGGAGCCAGGAAGAGAAAGGATGAAGACATAAGTGACAGCTCTCCTTAGAAGCATAGGAAGTCAGGATTGTCTCAAATTCCAATGGTTGGTACACATTCAGATGGTAAAAATTATAATTGTGGATATGATGTAATAGTTACTATATTGTGGAACTTGTACAGACATTACTCCATCCACTAGTGAAGATGATTGTCATTGAACAGTCCCATGTTGAAATTGTTATCAAAAACGTTTGAAGATGTTCATGCTAATGTTATGACCTTGAGTATGGCTAGAGACAACTTCTGTCAGGCATTGCACATGCAGTGTCCATCCAGTTTCTGCTTGGGTCCTGAATTAATAGCCCTAGATACATTAATCAAATACACTATGGGCAACAATCTGCATGCTGCAAATGTATCCTGGTGTACCAGTTGTGGCTTGCAAGAAATATCAGAGGATGCAGTAGTAACGGAAGCAAGAACTGTACCATATTGGCCCAGGCCTTCAGTAAGCACATCCACTATAATAACTGCTTGGTTTTTGGAGTGCTGTGCACATTATGAGAATGTACAGTGCCCACACTGTGGTCAACCTAAGTATGCAACACTATCAATGTATACTGATATACCATCTCTCCTCATACTTAACATTTCAAATAGTACAGTGGCAATAGTTAGGAATGTAACATTTTGAACAATCAATGAAAAAAAAAGAAAAAAAGACATGGAATCCATACATCCAATTGAATGGCTGATGCCAGAAATCTGGGCCACTATTATAGGTATAGCCATTGATGAAACAGAAACCTCACACCTTCACCCTACACTGTGAATCATGGATGTGTTATGCATATCTCACAAATGGAGATACTGGGCACTCCAGTTTCCACATTTGTGAACCAGATTCACAGTTAATGCTTCTAACTTGGATATTATGCCATGGTACAGGGTGTGCTTTCTTAGATCTAAGAGACTACCATTATCCATATACCTCAGCGTGGACAGATGGAACAACACACTCCATCAACTAGATTTCATTGTTCTACTGCACATACACAGTCCCCATATCACATTTCTGAATATCCAATCCATTCCTCTTTGCTCAGTCTCACTAAGCAAGGTTCCACATTCCTATCACTTGAATTATTTGAGCTCTTCAGATCCATTGTCAGTCACCAAAATCACTGGAAATAGACCCGGAGTACTCCTTTGTTGAGCTCAATGGCATATTGAAGCTGCATGCAGTGTACTTCCCTGATGCCATTGCTCATTGTTTCACTGTTGGGTTGACTAGTATGCAGCCAAGGCAACCTTGAGCAGATTTTCAATACATGTACCCAGTTAGAGGTTCTGAGCTTTTGTATTGACATGGATGTACTAGCAGTACTGCAAAATGTCCCTATAGTTTCCTTCAGTGTTCTTTTGCTCAGGATCTACTTAGATGAATTGCTGAACACTATATGGCCTGTCATCACTCTCTGCAATGTTGTCTTAAACAATCTGATGTCGTTAGTGATTTTGTCACAGCTGCATCTTAAAGATGATTTCTCTACTTTGAGGCTACCTATAATGCCAAGGTTGAAGAAGGTCATACTGCAAGGTTGCTCCTTGTCACTACATGATGTGTGCTGGTTATGGTCTTTTAGTACCCTACAGGAACTAGTGGTCGTAGGGTGTCAACATGGATCACTGTGAATAGTGGAGAAAGACTTTGTGTTTATGTGGTGGATGCAGCTGACTAAAGTTGTCATATGAAATTTTGCATTTGGTCTTCACAAGATGATAGCTGCAATGCGTATGTGGAAACAGGAAGGCAAATGAAGGCTGCTAATTGCAGCTCATTCTAGAGTAAATAACATGTGGCAACAGGATGACTATATGCTGATGTACATTTCTCAAGAGCTGGACCACGTTGTCATTGAAGAACTCAATCTCTAAAAACTATACAACAAGATGTTGGTATAAATTGTAGAGAATGCAAGACATATACATTACATCCATATTAAACATTTAAATCTATACTTTTTCAATTGAATGTAACTTAAGACTTGAATGACCTTCCACTTGAGTAAGCCGTCTTTTTTTGTCCTTTGAGTTACCCAATCAGTGCATAATGCAGTTATGTGATTGCCATGGCAACTTATACACATGACCTTGGAATAAGAAAGCAAATCTGGCATGCAAAAATGCAACTCAGATTATTTACTACATCTATGGTGCTTAAACACATCATCTTTTGCTTTGCTCATCCATTTGTTATTATTTCACAGTGGCGACAGTTTGCAATCGCATAGATAGAATGGCTGAACTTCACTCCAGATGTCAATGGGTGGATGTCTTGTCATCACAATGCTCAGAAAAATGATTCTTTCACATACTACAAGAAGAATGTCTGGAGAACCCACATTACCAGTTTTTCATACACTATATTTTGTGATCATAGTAATGTAACATATTCAGCATGTCTATCTGCAGATATCAAGACATTATCTAAACTCTTTATGGACGATGGTTGAGTAGGTCTCAAATAAGTGTATGCCCTGCTTTTTATGATGTTGCTTCTCATTTTGTAGCCTAATATATTCCACATTATCTTGATCCTTCACCTCTTGCTCAGTGTGCCTGCCATTGTCAACCCATCACATAATACCACCAGAGAAGAACAAAGTGAATGAGTGGTGATGATCATCAAGGTGGATTGGAGTATTCCAGTGTGTGATGATGGTGGAAGGAATGTTTCCCATAATCCATGGAGAAACCTGATTATTAACTTCAGTTCCCACAGAATCAGTTTTCCGCTGCAGTCAACATTATAACAACCTAAGGCCAAGAGTTTGAACTTTCCATGGCATCTGGGAATCCACTCCTCTTTGGGTATATATTCTAAATAAAGGGTATTAATGTAGGCATAAAAGAATTGGTGTAACTTTGGACCCCAGTGTTTCAAGGTGTCAGTGAAGTGGTGATGAATCCTATATTGCAATCAACAGTAATATGGGGAGTATTCTTATCATTGCCAAAACATGCCAGTCTCTGGACTGCCAAATTTACTGAGATGCAGTTGGTGATAGCATGGGATATTTCATTGTCAAATCATATGGGTCTCTGAGTCTCATTACTGTACGTTCATCCTGTGGTAAGGACAGGAAAGGAACCTTGTCTGTGGGCTGTCAATGAAGTATCTAGGGTTTCCTTCTCCATGTCCAATAGTAGATGATACAGTTCCTCCACATCTTGTGTGTATTATACATCTGAATCTTGCCCAGCCATCACAGCTATTTTCAGTTTTCTTTGTGTCAAATATTGGTATTGAACATCTGAGGTGGATGAGATATAGATATAAGGAAGTTTATAATACATACATGCCATCCCACTTGATTGTGGTAAATCTGTGCCTGTTGACTAGCTCATCCTCTGTGAAGTTTTGATGCACCTATAGTTTTTCAAGACAGTTCCAATTGGCTGAATACACACTCTTAGATACGTCAACATTGTTGAGATTGAAAGATGTATGTATAGGATGTGACAGGGATGGTGTGACATCTACAACACAATCAATAGGTCTTACACTGACTGAAGTCATTGAACTGCACGCACTCTTCAGTAAAAGCCCTTTGCTATTATGAGGCAACTCCAATAGTCAGAATATGTTCTTGAAGCAAGCCAGGTAATTGTGTCTTCTCATGTAGTATCATCATTAGAATGATGTCAATGAACATGTAAAGATGGTTGTTTTATTCACAACTGCAATCACATGACTTTTATCACCTTTCAGCTATTGCCATTGACCACTCATTTTCTTGTACATTTTCAATAGGCTAATTCAACCTGGAAATAAGAACACAATTTATGGATGGGGGTTCTTCATTTGTAATGGTGGCAACTCATGACAGACATACCAAAATTTCAATTCAGTCAGAATTTTGTGCCTTAATACATCTAAAATTGTAACAGCCACTGTTCCTTGGGATGATGGCATTCATCTATGTCATATCTGAAGGAAAACCATATGCATCAAAATTGCTCCACTTCTTCAAAGTATTACTGTCATCATTCATCTATGTCATATCTGAAGGAAAACCATATGCATCAAAATTGCTCCACTTCTTCAAAGTATTACTGTCATCATAACCACACCCCTTGTATTTCTCCATGCACACCTCCATTTTGTCAATATGCACTTGGTCATCTATAGTGGACATATAATTTGCCAAGTTTTGAAAAGAACAAATGAGTCGAGGATAGGCACAGAAGATGGCAGTCAGGGTAATACAGTTCATGACAACTGTAGAATGAAAGGTATATATGGGTTTCATAGTGTGGCCACTGGATACAATAACATTGATGCGCCATTCTTTGTATTGGAGTGTGTATACTTTGTCCATGGCATCATCTTCATTGTAGTAGCACAATTGGTCCAAAGGCATCTGAATCTTGACCATACTGAAGTCTGACTTAAGCATGGTCATAAGTACATGAGCCTTGTATCCTTTACAAAGATAAAGGTTGATGTTGTTGGAAATGAAAGTCTATGCATTGATAGCAAGCAATGCAGCAGAGCCTGATATTATGCTGTCAGTGATTGTCATGAGATTGAGAAATGTTGCTGGGTCCAACTCAACTGAGCAAAGGATATCCTCCACAGTAGCACACATGTTGTATTGTGTGAGGAGGGGGAATGACTTGTATGTACCCATGACCATAGCCAGGTCACTAATATTGAAGTATATAAAAATTTCCCAACATATCTGGGGCCTCAGTAGGCCAAAAGAACCTATCATCTGTTAGGCCAGCAACCAAGTCAATTGCTTAGTAGACTTACCCAGGTTTTTCTTCTGAATAGCATGATGGAGGAACCAGTCTACCTTCTGTTAAACTGTCATATCACTGACTGGGATGGTAGATATCATCATGTCATCTGACACATTTGAGAGGTCTCCTATGTATGGTTGGCAGCTGTGATCAAAAATTTTAATTAGTGGTCTCTGCTCCAATCATTTGTTGAGATGGTTAAATATGGTTCTAGCAACTACATCATTCCTATGTAACATATTCATGAGTGCATCAACACTTTGCCTGTATGCAGCATTGGACAATCTAAATCTATGCATTGATTTCTGTACACACTGAATGCTTGTGTGGCTCATTGATCCACATGTGAATCTCGCTATGGCAAATCATGTGATTTCTATCATAGGATGGATCAGACTCTAATGGACTAATTTTTACCCTCTTTCATGGAACTAGCCTGCCTCTGCAATGTTTGAGGAAGCAAGTTTGACCTCTTTGTATTTCTCTGATGGTAATCTCATCATCAAGACTATCTTGCATACAATCCAAGTC
Organism: Termitomyces sp. K1Ag; assembly: GCA_017657315.1. Classification (NCBI taxonomy): domain Eukaryota; kingdom Fungi; phylum Basidiomycota; class Agaricomycetes; order Agaricales; family Lyophyllaceae; genus Termitomyces; species Termitomyces sp. K1Ag. The sequence continues at coordinate 25,901 of JAGGAR010008064.1, forward strand.
CATCAGGGTGTGATGTGCCATGGATCTTCTGTATTTGCAGACATATGGAACAAATGACTGTTGAAAGCAAGAACTTGTGCTATGATAGTGCTTGACGACAGTGAAAAAGATATAATCAGGTTCATGTGCACAATATACAACATTAACAGGTAAGATGCTCCAGGACTTTAATGGAACAATGTACTGAAGTTGGGCCCAGTGACCATGCTGGACCAGGTCCCATCAGTGTGCAGAGTTTGTTGTCCATTTTATGTATGGCACAATGTTACAGGCACACCATGTTGTTGTGGACATGAAGGCAAAACTCAATGCTGAATTTCCCTCACACTTAATATCATGGAATAAAGCTTTGGCCCATGGGGTTGACTTGGTCTGTTAAGGGAGTGGTAATGAATTTTGATTGGTTGACTTAGCAAGAAACTGTAGATTAGTAACAATCTTTCCAGCTCTATTCTATAAAATTATAGCTTTGTACAATGTGGTGATTTTGCTATTAATTTCAATAATGTTGCCTCACCACAATGCAGTTTGAAATATGCCATGGAGTCACACAGAGTGACAGGATGTTATCAATCCTTGCTGCACCAGACCAGTTACAATGTTTTACTGCAAAGGATAAACTGACTCAAGATCAAGTGAATATGACATTGTCCTAGGTACATAATGGTATCATCCTAACAGAGGCATGCATGTTCTGAATGAAATGTGATACTATATGACTCAATGTTGGGAATACCATCTGGCATGACACATGTGGCACACTGTTAGCATTAGGGCAGTGGAACGCTGACCCATGGACAGGTATGCTGTGTGAGCAATGTGAACTTGTTGTGAGAACTGCACACAACAAAGGACGAAAAGTTATATGGGTTCAATTACCACACTATTTCAACCTGGATAGCTGGCAGAATCTGGGAAGGAAGCAAAGCAGGCAGCTGGTTAGCTTCCAATAATTGCCATTGAACCAAGCTTATCATTCCCTCAGGAGGTTCCTCTTCTCCATGGACATTACCATAAGATGTGAAAGACAGTCAGGCACTCAACACCATTCTTCCCATGACCTTTCTGATCTGAGCACAGCCAATACCAATAATCAATGGTGTATAAAAAACAACAGATATCATTCTCTGAATCTATACAATTGTCCCCTTGCTTACGCAGAGCAAACAGTTTCCCATCAAGCATCACATTATTAAAATGCCAAAAAAGTGAACACCGTATTCTTTCAACCTAAGTGATATAAAATGGCACTCAAAACTGATGTGTGGCACTTCACCTAATGACGTAGAAATTCAAATAATGACATAATATAAACAAACACTTGTTGGACTCTGACTACCACAATGACTCCTATTGGCCACCTGCTCCCAGAGCTCCTAGCATATACTCTGCAATTTGTAGATGTTATAAAGCACCTATGGTATCATGGTGGGACTCCTTGGACCATGTCAATGAGACTGGTGTGCAAATAGTGGAAGGAGGTGATTCAGGATGCTTCCCACTTGTGGATGACTACAACAGTAAACACCTATATGCCACAGTACTACTGTATCTTCTTCAGAATGTCTAGATGCCAGAAGCTTACTATGTACTTGAACATGGAAACAAGAAGGATATTGTCGCAGAAGTCTTCAACGAGGGCTACCAGATGAAAAGACTTGTAATTCACACAAGAAACCCACTTCTCCTTGCAGAGTATAACATTCTGTGGTATAAATGAATCTAAATGCTGAACTTGATGGACCTGAAAGTACATGGCATCTCTTCATTGAGTCACAGACACATTTGCTGGAAATGGCATATGCCCAAACTACACAGTATGGAAGTTTAGAGGCTGCTTCCAATGTGCCCCTCTAGCCATGTTGACACTGCAGTTAGATCTGGGGCACATGGAGTGAACATGGAATGCTGTATCTCATTTGCTGCAGTCCTTCCCATTGTTGTCATGCTCATCTTTTCATATCAAACAGTTCAAATAGAATAGAAGTGAAGAAGCTAGTGTTATGGAGACACACAACAGTATCACTTTTTTGGAGGTACACCTCAATGTGGAAGGTAGACCATAGTGGCAACCAACTGCTTGAAAATCCATAGTTATGAATAGTCTGGAACACCTGACCATAAAAATGGAAGCTTGTTTGAGAGTCGACTCTATACGAATGGGGTTCCTACAAATGCCCTGTTTTTGGAGGCTAGTCTTACAGGACTGTTTCTTGTCAAGTGAGGATACTTGATGGCTATGGTCCCTAGTTTCAGTTGAAGAAGTGGTACTGGTGAATATGAGGCATATGAACTTGTGGCATATTGACCAGGAATTGGTATTTGCACATTGGGCAATGTTACAAACAATCGTACTATGGCAATCACTCATCAGAATAGATGATATGCTGTCAACCCTAGAGTTGAACATGCAACATGGTAGGATTTCATTGCTCGCTGCAAGACACAACTCTTCAAAAGATGAAGGAGCCTGCATTTTGGATGGGAGGGTTGACATGATCAAGGAAGTGTATGCCAAGAAAATTAAACATAATCCATTGACACATCTCTTTCCACAGCACAAAGCATGAAAAAATGGAATTCAGAAAATTATTACCTTATTTAGATTTTCTTACATTTCCCACACATTACATTATGCTGATATTTCAAAATCTTCAAAATCTTTCAAACTTGGAGAAATTGTTGACATGTGCCCTGATAGAGTATGCATATGGATGTCCTTAATCATCTATAGTTTGCCCCAGTGACAGCATTGTTTGACTCCAGTGACAGCACAATCATGCCTGCACTGCATGGTGTACTGTGCATTCCTTGCTTCTGCAATTTGTGTAAGAAGTACCCAGACAGCTTTACTTACCAGACAAAACAACAGGTAAAAAAGCATCTTTAGAGAGCTCATCAATTGCAAATAGCAACAGTGCAACCTGCCACAGAGTGTACTGCTTTGAGAACAAAAATTGGCATTCTCACAGACTGTCTGAACCAGCAGCCAAACCCATTGCAACAGCTCTTCTCATGAAGATCTTTTCAGGCCACTGCAGGTGCAATTTCATGTCAATCATCATTTGGGGAACTCTTATCACAGGGTCCTTCTCATGCACCATCATGGGCAGGATGCCTGATTCCATCTTGTACTCTGTCTACTGGTCCATTTCACTGTCCATCACATACTCAACCATCCTCTTGTGCTCCTTCTCATTGAGTTTCAAAGAATGTCAAGACATTCATTCCTTCAGCTCCTGACCCAGATCCAGATCTATGGTAGACAATGATCCAGACCAGACACCTAGGTCTGCAATTCCTGCAATGCAGGAAAAGTCCTATATTTGTATGGTATATCTTGAGGCCATTCTAGGAAATGTTTTTGGCCACTTGTCATGGGAACAAGCATCGATTGATCTAAATGCTTCATTGAATATGCTTGCAGCTGCTGGAATGCTTCCTGAGGAACCTGTCCCTGTTCAAACTCTGCAGAGCATGTGAAAGTGACTGGAACTTGACTCAGATGAGTACATCATTCAGTACACTATATGTCCATTCTGTTGGGAGCCACACACCCCAGATAAACTCCAAGCCCTTGCCAAGCCCACATGTACATCACCTCACTGTGATGGCCAAATATATACTGTGAAACATAGTGTGTGTGTGCCAAATGTAATTTTTCCACAAGTCTCAATTATCAAAAGTCTTCGACAGATGTTCAAGTGCCCAGGCTTTAGCACATCTGTTGCTTGGAAGGAGTTCCATGTACCCAATTGAAACATGGACCCAGAATTTGCCATGTCTGACATTAGTGATGGTCAGATGTGGTACTGATCAGAAACAGGTATTTGTCATGAAATTGGAAGTGCTGGCATGATTCAGGATGTTCCTATCCATGCTGCCACAAGGCCACTATATACACATTGCTTTGGTCTACAATTAACAATCAATATGGATTGGTAAGTATCCTGATCATCCTCAATTGTCTCTTCTTACTGTCCCAAAAGGTTTGGAATCCTTTCAAGAAGGCCACACTCAGCAGGCAGTGTATGTATCTTAATCAACAACCTCCCATGTGGTGAACAATACTTTGGCTTCAACGTGATATGTCCAATGATTATGCCAGGCCCAAAGGTTCCCATGACCAAACAAATGAACAATGCATTCATACCAGCAGTAAAAGAATTACGACAGCTGAAACAGTGTATGTTCTTCATATTCCTGATATCTTTATTGATGAACATTAGGTCTGATGATGGATATATGTGATGAACCACCTGACATGGTGTATGCAGATTGTATTTGTGGTAGTTGCAACATACCCGCCACACATAAATTCAATGGCTCTGCAGGACATACCCATGATTTTCATCCATGCCCATATTGTCATGCTAATGTTGTTGATATTGACCAACCCACTGGATATGATGGCAGTATGTTTCTGATTATATACTAATACCTACTGCTTACTCACCAATCTTGATAAAGGTACAGCAGAAAAGAATGAGTGGAGTCTCCTTAAATATTCCTTTTGTTCCAAGGTTGCAGCTGTCGGGCATCAGCTAACCATCCTGTGAGACTATGGTGTATGCTGGGCAGTGATCAACCTTCTTCCTGGTTGGCTTCCATCTTCAAAGATGGCCCTTGATTCCATGCACAACATATTTCTTGGTAGGTTTTGTGCTTATACCCATTATAAGTTCAATGTAATTTTTTACATGCTTTGACAGGCATTGTCAGTCACTTCTTCAATGAGGTCATTTTCAAGGGTTATATGCTATTGGGGATTGGAGATGATTCCTCTGCTCAGAAAAGATTCAAGGCTGTCATTAATGCCATTGAGTGGCCAAGTCACATAACTCGACTGCCTAAAAATGTAAGAGAATCAGTCTTTGAAAAAGGCTGATAAATGGCACCAATTAATCGCAGTTGCACCTGTGATTCTATGGCTTTCCTGGCACAATGTAGGTGATTGATCACCCAATGGCCAGCCACCTATTCCTCTGAATGCTGATAATCCTCCACAACACAACCAAGCATATTAATCAGTCTAGCAAGCAGAACTCCTTCTAGCCATGGGTGTCTGGATGCTTGCATCACGCAAGATCTCAATGTCACAGGTGAAAACTGGTCAGGAGTTTCTTACTTAGTATAACCGTGCACTCAAGCGGATGGATGTCCACACAACAATCAACAATCATTTATCTACTCACTATACCAAGTTCTTTGAGAACTTTGGTTCCATCTATGATTGGTGGCTCTTTCCATTTGAGCAATTCAATGGGATGCTTAAAAAGGTCATGATAGAGGATGCATGGAGCTAACAATGATGCAAAATTTAGTAATGATGCACTTGTTATACAAGTACCTTCTCCTCCTCCCAGATAATCCTAGAAATTGCCACAAACAGGAGCTTCTTGAGGCCACAATTTGCCATGAAGGCCAACAGCAAAGAGGAGGCATGATGATGGAACTTGCTGTCTATCATGCTGAGGCATCTCTTGGCAACAATGTCACCCTTCCATGCCAAGTAAGGAAAATAATTGATGTTTCTACAATTCTTCTTAATGATGCATCATACACCCTCATGCTCAAGTATCTTCAGAATCTCTGGCCACATTTAAATCTTGTTAGTGATGCCACCATGGCAGATGAAACTCCATTCTATTGTTTGAAATACTGTCACCCCCTACTTTATATCAAGAAGGATGAGATATAATATGGGTCAATCAATAATAAGGTAACCTTGGCAGACTCCAAAGCATTCATTCTTGGGAATGATGGGCACCATGAACCTGTGGAAATCCTTTCTATTCTTGCTGTTCAGATTGCCGATGAATCACCTCACATATGTGCCTTTGTTCACAAAATGCGCCATGATGCCAACTTGCCGCCATTTTCCTGGGATCTTCAGTAACTATTCTTGCTATCATCATACTCTATGTGACATTCTGATGCTTGATTGATTTGAGTGCATCGATGCTAGGCATTCATACAACCTATGCTAATGAATTCAGTGAACCTGAAGTCATCTCGATCTCACAAATTGACAGTGCTCTTGCAACAATTCCATTTTGATTGCAAGTTTTAAATCATGACTTGTGGGCTCATGATTCATTTGATTGAGTATATATACATCATTGTCTTTGGCATCTGATTGCTAATAATTTTACTAGAGTGGAAACAAAGCAGAAGAACTATTGGATGAGACCAACTGATGACAATATGTAGGTTCAAAAACTTCCCTTCAATTGTACTCCAGTTCATCATCCAATTCAGGAGCAGGAGCAGCTACCTTGGTCTTTCCTTTACTCTTTGTCTTCTTCATCTTTGCTTTCTTTGCTTTCTTCGCCTCCTGGTTCTTCCCTAAATCCAACATCTTCCTCTTTTTCTCAGTCACCATGGCCTTCTTCATCAGTTTCACCGCCTCACACTTTGCAGCAATAAGCTCAGGATCCTTGTCATTGCCCCATGCCTTTCCACTTTCAACAATGCGTGATTCCTGATCCCACTTTTCATTTTCTTCTTTGGTAAGCAATGCCTTGTCAATCATCCACCTGCATGCTCTAACTTCAACCTTAGCTGATTTTTTCGGCGGCTCGTCCTTGGGCTCTCCACATACTCGGACTGTGTAGCATTTTGGCATCTCCATACGGACTGCATCAACAGCAGTAAAGAGACCAATTAACTATTGATAGGTAAGGATTTTTTCATTGATGGAAATAAACCTAATACATACCTCTTGGCTACGATATAAAGGTGCATGTAAGATGAACTGGTGTGTCAGGTTCCCATCTTTGCCATACTCATCCTCATCATCCTACATCAAGGACCCAAAAAACAGTGTGCTATATTTTTCATCATGGTAAGGCAAATCTTGCAGAAGCTTCTCACATTGTGCTAATCTAAATGCCAACTTCTAGATAAGATCCTGACCAGTCAATGCACATCAGAAACATTGAAATGAAAGCATGAAAAAAATTGTATGTACTTCAGCAGCATGACTTCTTAATACTGCAGCACTCAGACATTTCCTCTCCTCCTTAGCTACAACCATTACACTCTCATCTGACCCACCCTCACTTTGAGTGACCACCATACTGTCTATTCCAGCATCATTTGTCTTGTGACAGCTTCACCTTTTTCTGAAAGTTTGTAAATCATTCACGCACCCTTTTTTGATGGTCGTCATTGCTAATATGAAGTAAAGCTGGCTTCGCATTTGGCACGACTTCTGCACCATGGTGTTTCATCCAGCCCACAATGCAATGAATTGAGTAATAGTTGTTGTTGTGGTCTCACGGCTTGTCCCATCTGAACCGAAGCACAGGCTCATCTGTCCCAGGTATATGAGGCCAAGTTGTTCAGTCATTACTTTCTGGATACAATGGAGGATCAGTCTCAGAAAGCTTCCCGGTGCCCATGTTGTGTTTGAATGCATAACGGGTGAGTTCCTTGATTTATATACTCGTAAGTCATCAGTCTTTTGACATGATCTTGTCCTACCTTGAAAGCATTATCCGCATATGCTAGTGCGCTTTCCTCAATCTCCTCTTCAATCTTCATAAGTCTAGCCTTTTCATCCTCACTTTCTGAGTGCGTTGATGTTCCATCAGATCCATCGAGGTTTACTGATCACTTTGCTGGGTAGTTATCTGCCAGTTATTGCCCGGCAAATGCCAAAAAGAAACATAGTCACCTTTCATCCTTTAAATTCCATCCTCTACACTATAGCTGAACAAGTCTTTGGTGACCAGAACATGGAGACTTGTCATTTAAGTGCCTGTATTTTTTCTTGTGTGCAGCAAACCTATTTGAGCTGAGATATAGATGATTTTTTATCTGCCTCACCCAAATGTTATCTGCCAAACACGCTATACACACACTATGTTACTCTTCATGGTTTCAATATAATCAGTCTAGATGGATTCCAGACTAGAACAATCCAAGCATCAGCTATGTCCACTGGACCGTGGCCACCCAAAGGGCTCAAAAGACAAACCTTGACTGCCAGGTGCTTGACATGGGCATCCTCCAAAAAGTACCAAAGTGTCAGTCAATGATGGGAAATTGTGTGTTACACTATATCATTACCTGATAGCAAAACGATGTTCATGCAAGCTTGTAGCCAGACAAACTGGAACTTGTGACAAGAATATGAGATGCCTCTGCTGTGCCTCATCTATCCTTTTCATCATACCTCACAAACAATTCGGTATTCATGGAGTGATAGATTTTGATGACCCTCTCTACCTTTGTTGTTCCTGGAAGCAGTGATATCTTAAAGTGTCAATTGCCTTGCAGGGTGCCATGGAGGAAGTGTGGGCAGTTACAAGGTTGTTGAGGTGTAAATGGTGAATGACAATTAGTACTAGCATCAGCAAATCTACAATTTGATGGCCGGCCTGTTCGGCTGGTCACCAGCCCACCATCTCACCATCACACCGTCTGA